>WBNH01008945.1:0-10866 GCA_013401255.1 Urocolius indicus | reverse complement strand
TTTTTTAAAAAATATATAATATCTGTCTGTAGTGACTTTAAATAGCAACAAGGCTCCCAAACTCTAAAATTGACTTTGCAGTCTGCATAGGGATGTTATATTTGTCTCCTTCCTAAAATGCCAAATATCACTGTCTGGGATCCTGCAAACCAGTATTGTTTCCATATTACCTTGTGCTCCCCCACCTGCTTTTACTGTTTCCATTGTTCTGCTCTGTGTGGGAACAAGACTCTCTTTTTATATTGTATCTATGTGGAGCCTGTTGCAAGAGTTGTATCTCTGACAGATGTTGCAGTGGTGTTTTGTCTGCAGATGTTCCTGAGGCGGTCTTGAAAGACTTAGAGACCATCTCAAAACTGGGTGGAGGTAAGGAGGATACGTGTCAGAGGCCACTCTGACCGACATCTTGGAAAAGTCTGTACCCTCATAAGTTTGTTTGCCTGACCTTTCAGAGTTAGTGTATGCCTGTTCTTCCCCTGCACTCCAGCTAGCGAATGGACTGCTCCAGTCCAAAGGTGATGTGCTTAGCTTCATATTGGTGTGTCCTTCTGAGAGCACAATACCATCCCAAAACTTCAAAGCTTGTTTTTCTGCAGATCTTCCTTCAAAAAGTGAAGCAAATATGTCCCACAGCAACCCCAGTTACTGACTAAGTATCCCTAAGTAATCGTCACACCATCATCTCAAAGGCAAAGTATGGGGCCATTATCTGAGCAAATACAGTGCATGTCTGTTGATGATGATGAATTCTGCTTACTGGTGACTGCAGTACGATACAGGATGGAGAGTAAGGGGTAAAACATTAACCCTTGAGCACTGTGGGTTTTTCTCTGTAAACAGGTCAGGATTTCTTAAGAAATCAAGCAAAATAAATTTAAAAAAAAAAAAAAAAGAAAAAAAAATGAAAACCCACCAAAACTAGAGTTTGGTCTCAGGAAGAGATAAGGAAATAAGAAAACAAGAAAAGAAGGAGTAACAACACTAAAAAAGCATCCTTTGTGGGGAGGGGGAAGTCATATGTTTATAAAAGGGAAATAATTAAGGGTTTAAACAGTGCAGGAGCTTCTCTTTGCAGATTGGCAAAAAGATGTTTTTGTATAGAAGAGTTAGTTCAGGTTTGAAAAGGTCTAAGAGTTACAGGGAAAGCTGAATTGCTTGATTATTTTCAAACCTTCAAGGAGAAACATACAGGAAAACTGGAAAAAAATATACTGCTAGAAATATTCTTGATCTGCTGTGGAATGACTGTTTGTATTTGAAAACAATATGATGTCAATATTGTTTTAGTATCCTGAATTTCATTGTTAAATGGGGTTAACTTATGAATCTGAAACATTTCAAGATTTTCTTTAAGTAACTTCTGCTTATGTAATGTGACACTACTATATGCCTTCATTCCAGTAAAAAATGTAGAATTAGAGATGTGCTGTCTGTAGATCAAGGCTTGATAAAGTTATCTGTCGTTAATGCAAAAACTGTTTTGTGGAAATGCAGGCAGTTTGAACTCCTCTTATTTCCATGAATTGGTGTGAGCACAAAGTATTTTCTATACTTACAGTGGAAACACATTCGCAGAATGTGAATAGGTGGCATTTCCTGTACCCATTCCCCAGCCTGGTGATACCAAATGAGTGCTTTTCCCTTGCTAGCGAGTAGCATGGCTGACCACAGTGAGTAGTGGCAGCTCCCACTCCCTTCAACAGAGAGGCCCCTGGGGCCTCCCTTCAACAGAGAGGCCCCTGGGGCAGGTGTGTTGGAGCATCTGCAGCCCAGGTCCTGCCCTGGGCTGCCTTCTGGTCCAGTGTCTTTTCTACCTTCACCAGCAGGGCTGGCAACAGGAACCTTGGCCAATATTCTCCCAACAAGGAGTTTCAGGAGTGATCTGAGTCTATAATATACACACAGCCTCAGCGTCAATGACAAGTTCTTTTATTTATAATTTTGTTCATGTTGTGAAATAGAGGCAATGGAAGAAGAGGTTTTTTTTTTTCTTGATCTTGACTCAGAATACCTTTACAATTAACTGTTCTCCCAACCTTTTCAGTAATATTCACTTGACAGCTTTGGCCATGTTCCCTGGGGTGAAATTTCTGCTTGTTTCATAATGAGGAACAGGACTTTCAGGTTTTTCTATGTTGCCACTAAAACCGATGTTCCAGCTGGACTCAGCGCCAGGTTGATGGCAACTTGTGATAATAACCATCCCACGTGAGATGTAGATTGTTAACTAAACAGTAGAGCTGTTATAGTGCCTCAACAGCAGAATCTGATTTGCTGTTCTCACGTGATTCATTGTTAGTTGTCTGAGGTTCTTCTGTCATGGATGGCTCCCCAACATTGAGAGTAGTGTTTCACTTTCTCTGGCTGCAGCTATATCACTTTATTTATTTGGTTTTTATTTTAATTGTGGTTTACTTTTTCAAGCATGAGAATTTTGAGGAGCAGTAATGCTTCTGTTAGAAGTGATACCTTGAGGCTGCTTTAAAGACTAGGGGGAACTAAGTAGTAGTTACTGGCTGCAGGCCTCCAGCTGTGGTGGTGTGAAAGGAGAGGAGGAATGGATGTTTTGGCAGCATACACAAATTGTCTCTTCCTCCATCTGAGGAAGCTGCTGACGTGGCTGCCAGAGGAAGCTTTTGGGCTTGTAGAGGATAGCTGCGGCACTCACATGGCTCCTATCAGTGGAGGCAGGAATAGGAGCCATATTCTCCTTCCCTGGAAAGTTCAGGAGAGCAGAAAGGAGCAGCTCTTTGGGGAGACAGAATTGTTTCCGGGGCAAGTGAGGGTAGAGAGTTCTGCAGAGGCAGGAGAGACTGTCTCCCTCCCTCCCTGCCTATGCGTGAGAGGTGCAGGACTTCTGCACCCTCTCTTCCCAACTCTGTCCTTTGCTAATTGTCCTCCCCCACCTAAAGCTTTTTGGTCTTTTCCTGCCATCCTGTTTCTCACAGCTTACTGAAATCTTCCCTGCCTCCTCCTGAAACTTGCTCTGCCATTGCTGAATTGCATTTTACCACTCCATGAACGAGAACAAAATAAACTGCTTTATCTTGATCATTTGGACAGCAAAATGCAATTTGCTGGTGTTGCTGCAGATCTTTGAGCCAACTCTGTTCTGGACACTTTTATCACTCTGCAATCTAATCTAATGAATACCTCAGATCCTCTTGCATTGGAAGAAAATGGATTTTCAAGACAAAATGTTTAAAACGGAAGTCATGTACTTCTGCATGCACAAACCCACAATGATATGCATGTCCTCATATATCTATATGTATGTATATGCATAAGAAATAAAAAATACATATAACACTTTGAAAGTCCACACCTAACTTGCTAATGTCAGCTACAGTTGATAGACAGCTAAGTCAGACTCTTTTTATAGTCCATTTCTAAAATGAAACCATAAATTTTAAAGCTGGGCTTCATCATTGCAGAGAAAAAAGCTTTTCCAGCCTATTGACGAAATATAACATTTGTTGGGATTTATGAGGCCCAGGTTCAGGAGGATCATTTGCAGAGCACTTAAAGCTCCTTTTTCCTGCCCTTTACCTCCCCTCCTCCCAAATACACATACCAAAAAAAGCCATTAGTAATGAAAAATTATTGAGGAAAATTTTTCTTGATTCCATACAAATGTCAATTTGAGAGAGAGAAAGGAAGAAAACAGTTGCAGGATTCCTTACAGTAAAGGGGTCTCAGCAGAAGCAGGCTGATTATATGAGAGGAATACTGACTTTTGCTAGTAAATAGCCAGTGTGATTATTTGCTGTGATACAGTAATTTGTAATATCTGTATGTATGTATTTTTGATAGTACCAGATGGAATTTATTTTTTAGCACACTGAGATATTCACAAACCAGCCACATAATGTTAAAAATAAAAATGATACCCAGCTTCTTGGTATCTTGATAAAGTTTCCTTCTGGCTTGTATTACCAGAGTGATAATTTCAGAGGAAAAACATCTTCTGTAAATGGTGATCACAGTATCTGTCAAATGGAAGGAAATGAAGAAAACTGCCAGACAGTGTCAGATTTATTAACAGCTCTAAGAAAACCAAAATTAATGCATTTTCTCATCTTTGATGGGTTGAAATGTCCATGTGCTGTACTTACCTTAATGGACAAGTGAAGGAAGTAGCATTCATCAATTAAATCTCTCATTAAGCTGACTATAGCTTAATCTGCAGCACATGCCAGAGTACTTTGTACTTACCAGGCTGTACCTCAAAGGTGTTGCAGTTGTTGAGAAGTGCTCATCCCGCAGATGCCAGGAGCAGACCAGCTCAATGCAGCCTTCAGGAGCAAGCAGCATTGCAGCCCTAAAAACCCCACCTGTGCCTCTTGTGTGAGGGGAGTTGCTGACCTGACTTCACATGGAAAACTGTATTTCCACCCTTAAAAAAACAGTCTTTAACCATTTGGGTTGAAAAGGCCTGTGTAGGAGGTGTGCTGAAGCTGAATTTTTGTGGAACATGATGACAGCTGTTTTGAGGGGGCCTGGAGGGAGAAGATGAGTTATTTTGTCTGTGTAAAAAGTAAAAATAAGAAGCATATGATTCTTTCAATGAGAAGCTGAAGTCTTTACTTACACTGGAACATGGACTTTATATTTAGGAAGGGAACACAACCTAGTCTTGTACCAGACTGTGCCTTTTGCCACCCCTTGAACGTTGACAATTTGACTAAGTTATAAGATTTAGAGTACTTCCCACACACATTATAGGAACTTGACTGCTGACTTCACTGAAATTGCTGATCGTGACCTGTGAGAGTTTAGACATGATTTTCCAGTTGTAGGTTCCTCTGGCTGCAGGGACCAGAGAGTTTCCTGATGCAAGAATGAAGAATGAGGTAAACAAGGCATTATTAGTGTCCCATTGCCCTTACGCTCCACCTTCCAGGGAGGGAAAGGGTGAGATGATTTTAATGCAAAATCCTAATAAATACTATGGAGAGATAAGACAAAAATAGAAACAGAGAAAAGGAAGAATTTCTGGAGGAGCTAGAGGACAGGGGAGAGTAAAGGAGAGGTGCTGGATCAGGGCAGAGTTGTGGCCAGTAAGTGAGTGCTTCATAGTAGAGAGAAGGTTACTGGTACTGTGAGTTTAGTGCTCTGTTAATGTGTTAGATGTGAGTGCACACATTTGAATCAGTGCAGAAAGGAAGAAGTGATGTTGGGTGTCCTGCACTACCTGTCCTTATCATTATTTGCAATCTGCTTTATGAAATGATTCTGAGAGACAAATTTCAATGAGTGCTGGAGGGAGAGATGCTGATCTAGGTGCATCAGGCAAGGTGGTTCCATAGCAGAGCAGCCTGTGGGACAGGGTTGTGCTTGTATGAGAAGCCAATAAGTAGGTGGAAGAAATTTGCACTCTTGACTGCAAGTCATGGAAGGACAAACTTTTGAACATCAGGATGAGAACAGGGAATGAAAGGAGAATGACAAAAACAGATGTGAAAGGATTTGTAAGGTATGTCTCTAAACAGGGCAGCTAAAACCTTATGATAGCCATTTTGTAGAGATAGAGAAGGGCATGAACCAGAACATATGCTTTATTGTTTCTGAGGCTTCCCAGCCAAATGCTTTCCTTCTTCCAGGTGAGATATGCTGGGAAATGATTGAGTGTAGTTTGAAGATTCCATTACTTTGTTTTTTCCATTTTAATTTAACATTTATTTTAAAACAATTAGGAAAAAGATGTAATTCTTACTTTCAATCTTAATCACATGAAATTCAACACTACCTTCTCCAAGTGGAGAAGTGGGAGTAATTTCAGAGGTGCAGTGGTGCTGCATCCATAAGAAGAGGGAGCTAGAAAAGATGTCGATGCCTAGAAGTCCAAGAGCTTCTATTATCTACATAGTAAAAAGTAATAAAGTTCCACTGCTAACTTTAGGCCCCCAGAGTTCAGAAGTATTTAGTAAAAATGTAGTTCAGCTTATAAAATGTTTAATTCTGTTAATGTGGAAATTGTGGTGAACGATATTTGTAGGAATGTGCACTCCCAGTTTCTGAATGCAAATGAAACAACTGCGCTCCGAGGAGCCCAGCTGCATGGGGGAGAGGTACCCAAGGAGGGGGAGGCTGCTGGAAGGGTAGGCAGGGTGGCCTTGAAGGTGGCAGAACTTTGCAAAATCCATCAACAGCTTCAGCATCTGGTAGGGTTTCTGTGGAGCAATAACTACAAGCTGAATTTGTCATATGTTAATTCCTGAGAGAAGCTAGTAGTAACTGATGTTTTGGCTATTGAGTGTCTGCTCAGATCTCAGTTATAGTTTGGAAACACAGCTCCATCAGAGAATTGAAATGAATTTACCTTCAGGGTTGTCCCTATGGTAAGATTGTCATAAAATTTTTAGCCACTTGCACTACTAGAGTGTAGAAAATAGAATTAAGCCTGATTCTCTTGCACATCTGTTAAAAGCTTCATGCATCATTTTAGTATATATTCAGAAGTGAAGTTTGCATCATTACATCTGAGTTAGGATGTTCTAAAGAATGTGTATGGATTGTACTCCCCTCTGTGAGAAGCCCCATGTGTTGTGAGAGTCATTCAAGCATGCTGAACAGTGCTTTCATTTGCTGTACATTGCACTCGCAGCTAGTAAAATACATTACAAATAATTTCATTTGTTGTCTTTGCTTTTCTTTAGCTTGTAGTTGAAACATTAAATGCTTTCATGCTTCACCTTGCATGTGCCAGTGGCTTAATAAGAACATCTGCTGTCTTAATGTAACAAATCTGATGGTTTTTTTTTCTCTGCACATATATTTAGTTGTACATATAAATAGAATCCAGGCACTGTTAGATGCGTATGAAAGCGTATGTCAGATTGAAATGGTAACATATGAGGGTTTCTGCAGTTCCATTTATGAAGTATCAAGTTAAAAATGAAGCTGTGAAGTAGCCAGAAAACTTTTTATTTCTGCAGCCAAAGGCACATGCTTGTACAGCCTAACCTAATTAGGTCTCTGGTATATTCTTAGAATGGTCAGTATTTCATGTGTTGTATCATTGTCTGCGAGTTGATTTTCCAAGATAGTTGAGTTTTTACACAAGAGAATGTAGGAGAGCATTGCTCCAGATGTCTGGCTCCTTTCACCGATTTAGTTGCTGTCTACAGCAAAATTTGAGGTTTAGCTCTACAGTGCAAATTCCCTTTGAATCTTTGGATGCCCTTAAACAGTGTAGTACTGGAATATGTGTAAATGTCTACGAAGTGCGATGATTGGAGTGGCTGGTTCAAGAGGAGCTATAAAACGGTTCCAGCTGGAGTGCATTCTTGAGGTAGGCTCAAAATACACTTGAAATTGTCAGCACACTACTCAGGAAAAACACAAGAAACAAATCATCTTTAGTGTGCTTTGCTTCCTTTAATGCATATAAGGATAGTGTAAATGGAAGCCGGTCAATTTTCAACAGTTTGTGTAAAATTGTCCCTAGGTTTTGCTTCTGTACTTCAGCCTTTGTGAATAAATGCATCACACTGGTGTGTAAATACACCTATGTGTATTTCTGTGGACATAACGCCGTCTGTATGTCGGTAAGTATTGTGTATCTGTCCATTAATATTTATATGGAACTAAGAGCTTTGGTTCTTGCAATTTTTAATAAACATTGATGGTGTTACTAGTTTATACAGAGCATTCATTATGCTCCATCAAAATGGCAGCTCTAATTAGGTTCCTTGAATTAGCTAATGGATTTTGAGAAAGATAGCTTCCAAAGCTCTTACATATTCTTGCCATGGCAGAAAGACAAAAGGCAACTGGAAGCTGCAGACTTTAAAGCTTTAGAAATGCAACTGACAGTTGAAAAAGATAAATTACATTTGTAATTTTTTACCGTAAAAGTATGTTACCCTTGTAGTGACCATTCTTTAAAAATACACACAAAAAAAGGTCAACTTTATATTAAGGATGCATTTTGACTGTGAGATCTGTGCTTTTTCTGATGCTTTGCATGTGATATAAATTAATTCCTTTTTTTTTCTTTTTTTTTTACTGTAAGATATGGCTATAACAGAATTACTGACAGAGACTTGTTTTTTGAGTTGAGACTGAGATTTCTACCTCATTTCTACCTAGATCAGATTTTATAAAAGCAAACCACAGAGGAGATTCCTTGTTGCCACTCTGCCAATGGCATAAATTTTCATGCGTGTAAGAAAGCAGGATATAGTCTATAATGTGAAACCAGAGGTAATTTCTGTGAGAAAATGGATAGTTACTCCAGGCTTTGTAGATTTCAACATGTGCTTTAGAACACAGGCAGCAGCATCTACTGTGAGTTAATTCTTAGATCCTCAATTCTTCCCTCACAATGGAGTGCAGAAATTAAGACTACACTGAATTGCCACCTTCTCTCCCTCCTGCCTTTGCCTTGTGTGTGCTAAAGGGAATTCCTGAGAGACTCTTGAATGGCTGATTCATTGGAAGTCTGTAAAGTACTCAATATTTCAGCTTTAGTGATAAGTTTAATAAACTGTAGTACAAAAAGCAATAGTCTGCAAGCAAAAAAAACCTGCCAGTTGCAGGCAGGTGTGATAGCCATCAAGAAAGAGAGTTACATTTGCACACAAGAGTTTAGTATTCACCATTTGCTTTGCTGAATTGTTAAAGCTACTGTAAATGGAGTTTGGAGGGCTGAAGATCTGCTCTGTGTTGATGTGACCTATCTGTTGTAAATATGCCAGCTGCTTTATATCAGGAAAGTAAAATACCCGCCATCCCAAGCTGTATTGTAATATAAAGTGCCAAAAAAGGCAATTTAAGTACTTTGCCCTGTAAATCCAAAAGAAATTACCTTGGAGAGAAGGCCCACAATTATGCCTTACATGTGACTTCTTCATGATGGATAAAATGCATAATTGATGCAATCTTTAGTGAAGAAACCAGAAACTGTTGCATTGTCTAGAGGCTACTGAAAATACTAGTGAAATCCGTTTTTCATTATTTTCATTGTGTATTGTTTATAGAGAGTTTGGTTGTTGTCAGCAGCCGAGTCCCTAATCTCTGCTTTCCTAGCCCTTCAGAGACACATGTACATCTCAGATCAACAAGACAGCAGTAAACTGATTACCTGCCAGAAACAGACATTGTCATTAACTAGCCTGAACTGTACACTTTTTTGTTGTTGTTATTAGTTAAAATCTGGTGATTGCCTTCATTGACAAGCCACAATACATTGAGCAGAAAAAAAAGGAAAAAAAAAGTCTTTGAAGTGAAAATGACAAGCTGGCTACAAACAGGAAAATGTCCTCTTTTTTTATTTCCTTCCTGCTTGATTGGAAAGAACCCATTTCTGTTAAGAGTTGCACATACCGTATCTACTCTAACAGTGAAGTTAAACCTCAGTGTGCCAATTTGTTTCTGTAAAGCAACAAATTAGGCTATACTTCCCCTTATTTTTGGCCAGCTGTAATCAGCTGTAAGTTATAAAGGAAAATAATGGAGATGAGAAGTGGCCTGGATTGAAAAGATGGTACTCATCTGAATGTCTAGACCATCTGCCATGACAAACAGGAAAAGGTGTTTTATGTCATGTGAAAAGAGGGAAACATAAAAGGATGCTTTATGTCAAGCCAGTGAGAGATATAAACAGTTTAGAAAAACTGAAAGTGATACAAATATGTTGGTCTTGATCTTCAAATCATTCTTTTGAGACTTCTGTAAATATATTATGAGCTATTTGGGGAAAGAAAAGGTTAATGACACTGCTAATTCATATAATGCAAGGTTCTCTTTCTTTCTCTTTTCCTAATGAGTCTGTAGGAACTGAAGAATATCATCATCTCTCTTCCTACTAAGCTCCTAATGTCAAGAGGTCAGTACTGATGTTACAGGGTCAATAGGATTCAATTTACATCCAGACAAATGGTAGTCATGTGCTGCCCCAGGAGTCTTTGACCTTTTGGACAAAAGTGGTTGTACTGCTTTTATGTTAGCCTAAAGAATTGAAAGGTGATAGCGTATGTTCCACTGAAGCATGGTTACGACTTTTTAAAATATTGTAAAGCAGTTTAAGACTTGGGAAATTTAGTTCAAATAAACTCAAGTGAGTGTAAATCTCTTCTTCAGTGTAGCTTGGTTTCCTGCAGTTCATTTATGATTCTTGACTTTGTATGTATTTATGTACATATGGGTAGAGAGAAGCATCTAATGCTTGTTGCGTCAGCTCATCTATACAGACCCTGTCAGGATAGTTTTGTCTAAATGGAACTGGGCTCAAAGTCTTCCGCTCAATCATTTCGCACAAGTTTCCAAATCAAGTGTCCTGCTGATTCCTGCCCACAGCAAGAAAGCGTTATGAAGACCAGTAAAACTATTTGCACAGTTCAAGTAGCTAGAAAGACATCATTTTTAAGTTGGATCCTCAGAGTGGTATATGCATAGCCAAAATCCAGGCTGGCTCTGACTGAACATCAAAGATGATTTCTCAGTGTTCAAGGCAGTATCAGTGATGTCAACAAGGTATTTCTGACGAGTCTTTCATTGCAATATCATTCATCTACCCAAGTGCGTATGAAAACAGCAATGTGTTCCTAAACTCTGTCTTGATGGTTGATGAAGATGAAAGCAGAAATATTGTAGAACTATGTTCTTATCTTTTATTTATTTTTTTTAATCACTTCCCACTTTTATTCCCTTTTACTAGTGAGGTTGACAAGGTATCCTCATAAACAATATAATACTTCAGGGTAGAACATGACTGGAACTGAGAGAGTAACATTTATTTGTTTACATTTATTTGTTACAATTTGAACAGGAAAGTTTTATCCTAAGTGGAAGATACTGTAACGTGTGCTGTTGAACTCTCTTATATTAGATATCTTTGCAGACCATGTGGTGGTTTAGCCC
>WBNH01008944.1:206367-413009 GCA_013401255.1 Urocolius indicus | reverse complement strand
ATTTGTAAACGTTAATAAGATCATTAGAGATGGCCTAGATGTCAGGCTTCAATAAGGGAAGGAATAAACTGCAGAGACAGACATAAAAAGACAAGGCAGTAACGTCCTTTAGAGAAGAGTAAGTTCTGAAGCTCACAGTAACAGAGGAAGCCTGCACGCCAGACAGTAATGTCAGATAAATAAAATAACCAGTGGAAAACAGGTGATATGTCAGAAAATGTTCAGACAAAACTGGAAAGAGAAGCAAGGGTACTTATAGGAACCCATAGGATAAACATAGGTTTCATAATTAAAATCCCAGATTATAAAATCCATGAGAGAGAACTGCTACTGGAGAGGTTCCCAACGCCCAAACCAGCTATTGTGTGTACAACTTCACTTTTCTACAGGTACTCAGTAAATCTTTATTTCCTACACCTGTGATTTAGAGCATGCAAAAATGAATAATAAATTCCTAAACCCTTGCAATTTGCCATATATCAGCTCTGCAAGGAGGATGAGAGAGATCTGAATGGCAGTCAGTTCTTGGTGAACAATGTTGTCAGTTTTCCTGCTTACCAGAATGGCTGTTAGCATAAACACAAGAGCTGATTGCCATTACACAGATAAGCTGCATTCAGAATTTAAGCCCGTGAGGTGCTCTGGGATCGTATCACTAAAGGGCATAGATTTTTAGGTCAAAACCAGCAACTTGAAACTTTAGTACAAGTCAAGCAGATAGCAGTGATGACAAGGATGTAAACTATGTTATTATTGGCATTAGTTATACTGTAGTTTACAGGATTGTCGTATTTGATCTTTAAAAGACATAGAATGAATTACATAATGCATTGACTGCTAATTTAACTTTCCATAGTTATTAATACCTCTGGCATCTGAAGAACTTGCTAAAGGCTGGACCCAGTGGTAAGTATAATATTTCCTTTATTAATAATAATACTACACTCTGATAACTAATGTGTTGCTATTTTGAATAATAGGTGCTAAATATATAAAAAAAAAACAACTCGGTGTTTTTTTTTTCTTTTTCAGGTATGATTTAACAGAAGATGGTACAAGGCCACATGGTGCAAGTTAGGCCCATGGATACTGGGGATTCCTCATGCATAGTTTTGCCAACCTTTCTATATTTTTAAAGCCTTGTTCTCACAGATGTACCAATATTATTTTTATAGCTTTACTGATTTAGTTCTTAGACACATCCCCAATAATTTTATAACACTTGGTCATTTTACGTAGACATAGCTTTTCTCATTGTTAAACTCTGTATTTTAATTTGCCATTGTATGTTTTACTGTAACGTGCAATAGTACAGTGAAGTAACCTTTTATGTTAAAATTGATCTTTATGATGGCTGTACCTATTCAAAAATGAAAAGATTATGTTCTGCTATTTTCCTGCTTTGTTTTATATCTCACCAAGGTATACTGTATTGTGTAAATATATACTATTTTTTTATAATTCTTTCATGCTGGTTTGAATTCAGAAGAAAATTAGATAAAGGATACTGATATTTTCTTCTAAATGCATGTGAATTTCTTCAGATTAATCTCTTTTGTCTTTGCAGCACAATGGTCTTAATCATTTTGTGATATTCTTCAAAAACAAGCTGCAGAAAAACATTTTTACTTGATTGTGTTTCTGGCCCAGTGTGGCCAGCTTAAAATGTACAAAATATTAACATTTTAATATTTATATATGAATGTATTATTGGAGAATCACGCTCTAGAATATTATAAAGAAAAATGAGAGTTCTATAAATATTGTATAAATACAAGATGAGGTCCATGAATCACAGTTTCTAAATTTTCCTTTAATGAAGTAACCTTAACAGACAGTACAATTTTATTATACAGGTTCACTTGGGTTTTGTTATTTATTCCTGTAGTCCATAATACTAGACGTGACCTTTTGAAGGAACGAGAACACGGATTTTTCTGTATTATAAACAAAATCTCTAACCACTTAGAACTGTCCTTACTGCCATGTTTCACTGATTCATAAGGTATAGAAATCAGCTTGCAATGTAAGTTTGTATAGTAGGCATACGTACAAGACTTGTTATTTTTATTTACAATACTGTGCTAAATAGTATGTTGTGCTATACCTTCTGTAGTCCTAAAATGGAACACCGAAAGGTAAAAAAGTGTGAAACTGAGTTGAAACTGTTTTGAAAATTACTTCCTAGTGTATTTGATGCATGAGAAAAATGCACATCAGTGGTCCACACAGGTTTCTTGAGAAATAAGGGCATTCTCCTGAGGCATTGCGGTAGCCTGCTTCTGCAAGACTACAGCAGTGACACAATTAGCACAAACTCCTAAAAATAAGCAGTCGAGAGTTGAAAGGGAGAGTACCAGCCTATAGACCTGAGCTCATAACTCTATGAAATGTGGGATTTTTTTTTTTATACTCAGAACTGATTTTTCTGTTTTCTGATAAGTTTTCTCAGACTGTTATAAAAATGTGCATTAAGAATCCAAGAGAATGGTTCAGCTCTTTCAGAGCCAACACTCTCATTCTTGGATACGGATGCAATTAGAGAGATAAATTATATTATTTAGCTTAGATTCTAGAATGATCTCTTGGCCAAGAAAGAATTTAAAAACAGAATAATAAACTCCTGAAATTAGCTTTATTGTAAGATTACTGACAGAACCTTAATTCTAGATATAGAATATGCCTACTTTACTAGATGTACCAAAGTGCCTACCATAGATGTAGCTTTTTGTCTTCATCAGATTTAAGAATTGACTCATTTCAGTTTGTCTGAATTCAATTTAACATGAATATTTGTCATGGATGTGTCACACACATACACCTCTGTATGTGTATGTACAGAGATGGCCTTCTTATTGCCTCATTTTACACAAGACAATTTTAGCAAACAAACACATTGTACATTTTGCTGCTGTTACTTTCTGATGGATTGGGCAACAGAGAGAGATTTTTTGGTAAGAAAACATTTCCATTTGAAGGCTTCACTCTATATTGGAATGTATGAGCATCTATATATACACACACACATCTATTCATATAAAATGTAATTTATTATTAAATACATATTTTCTTTGCTAGTTCTCCTTGAGTGAATTTGGATCACAGTATGACTGCCTAGATGACATTGATTCTTTTGATAGTGGAAACAAACCTCTGCATCAGTTACCAAATTCTGATTGCTGCGTTTATATGGAAGGACGAACGTCATTTTTCCTCTGGGCAAAAATTGCACCTCATTATCAAGTCAATGTGTTCAATATCAGCCAATAGCTTTTCATGTAGTTCTTGTTTATCCTGTGCCTTAAAATATGAACATATGAAAACATTTAAGAAATGGCTAAAAATAAGCTTTGTTACCTGTATGTACAAACACATGTTCTCTACTATTGAAACTGTTTTTAGAATTACTCTGCTTCACTGACAAGACCAGCTTTGTTAATTATAGCAGTAGTGTAACCCAAGCTCAAATCAGCATGCATATCACTTGGATTTGGATTAAGAGAGTTTTCATTGTCTGTCTTCATTGTCAGAGCTGCAGCAAATGGTGAGAGTGGAAATGAAAACAAAGGGTAATCAATTTTGTACAGGTTGCCTTTTTTGCTCATGTTAATTCTACATTATGATGCATGTATTTATTCAATAAATGGTTCATATGGAAGTCAGTGTGTTCCTTCCCTCTACACACCCCCACTCCTTTTTCCTCTCCTACATAGCCCTGTCCCGATTGGTAATGTCATGTGGTGAATTTTTTAACTAGTCATATATGCTGTCTTCTGTAACGTAGGCAGCCTAGCTGTAAGGTGTGTAGGCAGATTTTGGGGTTTTACATGAGAGAAAATGTAGTGAGAAGTTGAGGATATTTCACTGGGGAATTCCATGCTTGTTGATCTGGAACAGATTCATACATGGTCCTTTGTCCCACTTAAATGTCAGATTTTTTCCTTTTCTTTTAAAATGATGAATTTAACAAATTGTCACAATTCTAACACTTACCAATCTATTATCATTAATTAAGTTTTCAAAAGGACTCAAAGCTGCCTGTAATTGACTTAGAAATCTGCTGGTTCTAAAGCTACACATGGCATTCCTTCCTGTCCTTCCACCTGCTCCATAAGGCCAATACTGACAGAAAGTGCAACTAAGTGCAGCATAAGTAAGAAAAAAGGTATTGGATCCTTTATTTATCAGTCATAGAAAGTTTGGTGGTTGCATTAAACATTAATTTATAATTAATTATAATACCATAACTAGTTCTGATACCCCTTCTCTTAAACAGCTACAACTTGTCTTAATTCCTAATAGTCTGTTTTTATCAGCCATAAATAAAAGCTGTGAAAGTTCATAAGGGACTGCACTGGATCATCTTTATTGATGCTAACTACAAAATTGTGTTCAGTTCGCGCATTTTTCCTAGGGAAGATTGTTTTTAATAATCCATTGTATGAATCCTTTGTTTTTAGTAAAGATCTTCTAATAATCAATGGGAAGGCAGATCAAGTCAAGTAAAAGCATGCTCATCTTCATAACTCCCTCATGGCAAGGTGTTTCTGGATGGCAAAAGTAAACCTTCCATTTAGTCCTGCAAGTTAGGTGCTAACTAGATCAGCACCTTCAAAAGAACCCTGACACTCCTCCAGATGGATTTAGTTTTAATTTGATAGGCTCAGCCAAGCCTAGACTTTTTCTTAATATTTGCTTTACTGCTTAAACTGTTTTGGGCCATCATTTAGTTCATCCAGTCTCCATCTAAGAGCAGCGTTTTCCAATACATTTAACAACATGGTTATTTTAGGTTTTAGCAAAGAGCTGAATACAAAATTGGTTTCATATGATGTTTCAGTTTTAATCAGTTTATTTATATTCTCCCCCAAACAAATTCTGAATGCTGGATGCCACCTTTGGTATTTGATAGAAAGAACTAAAACTTCACATAGTGCCAGGGCTGTTTGCGACTGTACCTGGTTGCAACAGGAGTCAGGCCATTTAATCACAAATGGTGGTTCTGTACATCTCAAGGAAGCATCTGACTTTATCACTGTATGCTCTCTTACTGATTTGTAAGACTGTTGGGCTCTCAACAATATTCTCAGCTGCCTTCTGAAATGCTTTATTTGAAAAATGCAAAGCAGCTGAAGTAAAAAATCCACTTGTCTTTCTTCCAGCATTATGCAGTGAATTTAGCTGCCAGATTAGATGGCAGCTCTGGGAGGAAAGTTCTCTAATCTGTATTCATGTGATAGAGGTGATGCTCTCTGTTCTTACTGCCTGCAGGGAATATTGCTTGCCAGTCACCTACCGCGGAATCCAATTTGAGCAGACTACCGCATATCTGTTTCCTCAGATCCTACTGAAGTGAAGCCAGCCTGTCTTCCCCTGTCGTTCTTTGAGTCCTCAGTAGCCATAAACTTTATTGCAAAGGTTTTAAGGGATAATAGTAATATCCTTCCCTTTAAGATCCATATCAAAACAGACTTAAGGACAGACAAGGCTAGGCAAGATTCCACACCCTGGCTGTGAGTGGCTCTTGACTCAAGGACGGTGAGGTCTGTTCTGGCTACTCTCAGAGCTTGGCATGTAGCACTTCAGTGCAAGAAATGACATACAGGAGAAAAGTGCGACATCTCAGCACCCTGGCTGTCAAGTGACTTCATTCCTCAGGTGCTCGGTAAAAATCTGTTGTTCACTGATGACATTTCATTTACTTACTACCAAAGCAGAGTAGTTCTTTTCAGCAGGATGTTGAACTAGATGCCCTGCTGAAGTCCTTTCTAACCTGAATTATTCTATGACTCAAGTATATGTTTTTAAACATTAAAGTAAGATCAGTAAATGTACTGGAGCTCCTGAGTGCTCCTGGGCTGGTGCAGTAGCTCTATGTGGGTGTTTTGCTGCCTGACCCCAAGTTCACAGGGATGGGCATGTACTGACTTTGGGGGTGGGAGAGGGTGGAAAGCACGTAGCAGGAAGTTGCAAGCTTTGTTGACTCAGGATGCAAAAATTATGTAATGATTAAAATGACATTAATCTATACATACACTTTGAGTTGCAATATAGATAATGCTAGCAAAGTAGTAATTGGCTGCAGGTACTGTGTCAAGGTCATTAATTTTACTCGATAGGTGGGATGAGATCCCTAAAACAAAAAACGGTGCACACATTTAGGTGTGGTTGTTTCTGGCATGGAATTTCAAATAAAGTATTTTTGTTCTTCAGTTGGATTTGTAAGCTAATGTGTTAATCTGTAAACTATCAGAGACTGACAACTGGAGCTTATCAAGCATTTCACAATTATTTAATTTAATAAAGAATATTCTGCAAGACAGTTCCATGCAGACTTCAACGTGGTAGACATTTTTCAACTGAAACCCATGATGTATTTTGCATGTTTTTTTGATTGCTATGTGGAGGTTTATTTCAACCTAGAATTTATAGGAACCTTTGCCTGGATTTGCTTGAATCAGGAAATGTTCTCTGAGCTAAAGTAGATAAGCACTGAAGGAGTGCTCTGTTGTAACTTTCAGCTCAGAGCCTGGCTGGATAAGCTTGACAAACTGTGACTACAGCATCCAAACAAAGAACTTGGATTGTCTCCAGGTCTGTCACTCGTACAGGTGATGGAAATGAAAGGTAATGAAAATGAATTTATAGAAATAGCTGTTAGTGACTTATAGAATGGTATTTGTAGCAATGCTGGTTCTTTGTGTTTTATTCAATAAAGCCTTAATTTGCATGTAAAATAAATTACAATTGAAGGCTTAAAAATACTAAGATGAGCTTTCTGAAAAGAGGTGTAAATCTTAGTTTTAGGCAACTTTAGGTAATTTTTTTGTAACATTTCATATGTTTTATTCAAAATCAGCAACCAGATTACTGGGAATATAAAAAATACTTTTTTTAAATTTTATTTTGTTGAGAAAGTATTTTAATTTTGATTATCTTGCCTTTCACAGTGAGACTTTCAAGTTTTTTTAATTTATACTCATTACTGCACCATTTTTGTTTTCTCAAGACACCGTTACATTCCACTAGATGGTAGTGCCGATACTCCTGAAAAGCCTTTTTTTGCTGCCTGTGTGCTTTGTTTCTTGTGCAATAATGAAGTAGTCTGAATTCTAGGCACTTTGGGAGTGGAGCCTGAAATTATGCTAGGTTAAAAGCAGTGAAAAACAGGCATGGGTCCCTACTGCACTCCGCTCCCCCTCTTTGCTCTGAGGCAGTGGTGATGCTGCCAGAATTGAGCTTCATAAAGAAGGTTAATAATAACTGGATTCAATTTGCTAAAATGTATTTGTAAAAGGATATAGTCATGAGGCACTGGAAATAAACTGGCTCATTATTTGAGGAAACATGAAACTGTTTGCTGAAAATGAAGGTTCTAAGTTTGCCATAAATTTAGCACTCCTCTGTCAGCAATCTGCTGAAGGTGTTCTGTGCCTTACTTAGCTGGCCTAGACAATTTGATTATAGACCTCCCTTGAGTTCCTGTCACAACTTCTAACAAGTGCAAAAACTTGAAAGACAAAATTACAGTTTAAGACACGGAAAAGGGCCTTGACCAGCACATTAGAAACATCATCATGTTTGACCATGGGCCAGCAATGTGCCCTCATGGTCGGGAAAGCCAAAGGTGTATTAGAAGGGCTGTGGTTAGGTCGAGAGAGGCTCTCCTCCCCTTCTACTCTGTCCTCATGAGACCACATCTGGAATATTGGGTCCAGCTCTGGGCGCCTCAGTTCTAGAAGGACAGGGAGCTGCTGGAGAGAGTTCAGCACAGGGCCACCAAGATGATGAAGGGAATGATGCATCTTCCTTATGATGAAAGGCTGAGGCAGCTGGGGCTCTTCAGCTTGGAGCAGAGGAGACTGAAGGGTGACTTCATTAATGTTTACAAATACATAAAGGGTTAGTGTCAGGAGGATGGAGCCAGGCTGTTCTCAGGGATGTCCACTGATAGGACAAGGGGCAACAGGTACAAGCTGGAGCATAAGAGGTTCCAAAGAAAAATAAGGAAAAACTATTTCACTGTGAGGGTGAGGGAGCTTTGGCACTGGCTGCCCATGGAGGATGTGGAGTCTCCTGTCTTGGAGGTCTTCAAGACCCGCCTTGACATGTTCCTAGGTGGTCCTGCTCTGGCAGGGGGATTTGACTAGATGATCTTTTGAGGTCCCTTCCAACTCTTAAGATTCTGTGATTCAAGCACAGGGAGAGAAACTGGGGATATCTAACAACAATGAAATCCATCATGGGGCAGTACAATAAACACAGCATGGGAAATTGGGCAAAGATCAAATTTTACTAGAAAAAAAAAACTTACAAACCAATTTTCCTCTGTTTAAGGACTCAATCAGAAAATATTTCGCAAATCGTATTGTCGTAAGGTCTTGTGATACTAAAACTGATGCCCATAACAGGAATAATTGACCGGCATATCAACTATTACTGCTATATCAATCATAACTGTGAACATGTGAGCACTCCAAACGCATGCCCCCAGCCTGATACTGCATGGAGCAAATACTGTACTCGCTCTGTTCCCTGTTTGTTAGCTTTGCAGGATGGAGCCTGGACATGCAGCCTGTAAGAAAAGCATGGTAGGTAGATTCCTCTGCTCTGGATCAGGAGCATGGGGAACACCCACATCTCAACCTTGTCAAAGCCACCACTGATGTGAGGGACAAGTAAATGCTGGTATACTCTCCAGCCAATGTAAAGTAGTTTGTTGTGAGCTTGTTTTTGCATGTACATACACACATATAAAAAGCTAATATGGATGAGCAGACCATGTCCATCTTGGTATTTATAAAGTATTTCCATGTTCTGTACTAGACAAGTGGAACTGAGATGATGTCACATCTAGATGATGCATGTCTATTACAGTGAAAAATCTCTTGTAGAATTAACAATAACAATATTCTTACGCTTCAGGAAAAAAATCTCTTTTTCCACAAAGACTAAAATTGAATGAAAGCTGAAAGGAGACACATTTACAAGAGGTATAAATCTCTAACAATTCAGAATGTTAAATTTAGTGGGGTTAAAGTAATCTGGACATGGCAGATGTGACTGGAGGGTTTTACATCTGAAACAACTGACAAACTGGTATTATAAATTCACTCCTATATATAAATGATTCTGAAAGATGTGGTGACTTTATGCCTGACAGTGTTTGCTGTAGTTATGGTGAAATGTGATATTGTGTATCATTGCAGTGGGATGGATTTAGTTATGCGAATAATGTTATTGTTATTTCTTTTTGTGAAGCATTTTATAGCATTGCAGAAATCTTTCCATTTTCATGGTACTAACAGTGCGCAGAGTAAAATTACTGCGATTTATTACACTCCCTATAAGGGAAGAGAGATAACATTAAGAGCATGATAACAATAAATAACTATTTTATACTAAAGCATAATAATAAAGCAAAATAAATAACGCAGTGCTGTTTTGACGCCTGCAATTGACCTTGGCGTGAATAAGGCAGAGGACACGGCGCAGTACCGGCAGCTCCCGCGGGGCGGCAGTTCCGCGCTTCGGCAGCACCGGCAGCTGCTCTTCAGAAAAGCTTTTCCCTTCCCTCTGCGCATTTAGATTTCCTTACTTTCGTTCCACCTAACAGCGATCATATCTCTTTTCTTCTGTACCGAATGTGGTTTTGTTTTCTACTTAATCTCTTAACACGAAACAATTTTGAGTTTAATATTAATAATTTAAGGGAAATAAGCAGTTTCCCAGCCTAATCACACCACCATTGCAAACTGACAGCTCCTCTGAATAAAGGGTGGCTTGATTGGCAGCATTACCTTTAGGCAAGAGGAGATCTGGAGAAGTGGAATAGTGTGAAACTTCATCTCTCATGCTGTTTGGATTATTTATTGAAGTATGTGAAAATAAAAAAAAAAAATTAAAAAAGAAATGAATGCATGTAAATTATTAACAGCCTGCCTCAGAGGATGAGCAGATTCTGTGGGTACTGTATTAACTGCAACAAATTTCATTACATGTGCAGATGAAAAGAAATGGGAGTAACAATTCAAACCTGTTAGTAGATAATATGTACAATAATCTCATCCAAAACTATTATCTAGAAAATAACACTGTAAATAGGAAAAAGGAAAATAAATCAGTGTGGAGAAAGCATCTGACAGTCAGGGAATTGCTGGTTTATTTTTTACATGTATTTTTAATGTTGAATCCTATAGGTTAAAACTGAGAACTTGCTACAGTCCAAAGTATGATATTCTTGTAAGAGATACTTGTAATTGAAATCTCTTATATAGGCCACCAAGAAGAATAAAGGCTAGTTTATGAAGCAGCAGCACAACAGCAAATCTGTATTTGCTGTTGCTCAGCAACCATGTATGGAAAGCCCGTTTTTCATTCTTGCCTTAACTTGACTTGACAGGAAAATGATAATAAATATGAGATTATTATCAGAGGGTATAGATTATTTGGAACAGATGAACAGATACGTCAAAAAGACGCATGTAATTTGGTACTCTTGAAAGGGAGAACATTACATAAACCAGAAATAGACTTGTAGCTTTATTACTAGTTTACAGTTCGTGCAGAATTCTTGAAAAAAAACCCCTCCAAAACATTACTCTGCCTCTCTGGTTTCTCTATGTGGTCCTTTAAAATGAATCATTTGGTGTTACTCAGTCTGTTGTTATCTGTGTCAACTTTTAGTTTCAATACTGTGAAAAAATCATTCTGAGGTTGCTATGCAACACAAATTATAAGCTAAAATATGTTTTAGCTCATTTGCTAAATGGATATGTGCCCGACTAAATAAACAGTAACCAGGTGACCAATGTAGCATCTAATTAAAAGGCTAAACAAAGTATTGATGACATATTTGGTCCACATGAGACATGATCCATCAGTTGGGATTTAAAATAGCAAGGATTATTAATATATGCAGAAAGTACAGACATTAGCACGATGTTGTACATGTCGTATTTCATACTTTATTTGCTTTTACTAATCTACAAGTATGATGATTGCTTATACAAATTATTTCATGCAAACTGTTTCCCAGGCTTGTTGCACTTAGAATACCAAGCCTAAGAAATGAACTCAAGTCTATAAGATCTAAGACAACCTTAATTCTTGATCCTTCTTTACTGTAGAACAGAAAAGTGCTCCCTTCCTTTGATTGTCTGCTGGAAGCAAGTGCTTGATGGCTCTTGCAGAGTAAAGATTAGGGTTGGAGAACAGATGACAGTTCAAGGGATTGTTCTGAGATCCATCATTCCTGAGACCTTTCTCTGTGGTTGTCAAGTAGCTGGATATTGGTAATTTGATGGGATTGCCTTTTTCACATTTCAAAGGAGACAGGCCTTTGTCTAGTTGGAAATAAAATGTAAGGACATGTGTGTGTGTCTGCTTCAGGTGGAGGCAAGGACTGGCAGTGAACTGCCGGTGTGCAGTTACACTGCTCAAGAAGGTGAGGTTTTGGCTGCTGGCTCCTTCAGACATGTTGTGCCTTCTTGGGTACAAAACAGTCTCACTCATAACTTGCAGGTGTTGTTATTTATTCTACTACAGTGCCTGAAGTATTTTCTATCTGGTACATATGTTGTTTAAAATCCAGTTATTTTTCATGTGGACTCAGTAAATGATTCAGGAATTGAAAGAGTTATCTTTGCCTTCAGTAACATTCATCTGTTATGTACATTTTTAAAGAAATACAGTATAGCATTATTTATGTTGGGCAAGCTCGTAGTACACTATTTTTCAGCCTATAGTCTTCTAAATGTATAAAACCCAAGTAAATAGTTTAATCAAAATTTTAAAACAATGTTTCAGGAAAAGTCTGTAAGTCAAATACACGTGGCAGAGAATGTGACAAGTCTTCATTTGGAATATAAACAGATACTGTGAGAGGTAGGGTGACTAACAAAGATTCAAGGCCAATGACATCCTGGGATGCATCAAAGAGTGTGGGCAGCAGGTCAAGGGAGGTTCTGCTCCCCCTCTACTCTGCCCTGGTGAGGCCTCAACTGGAGTCCTGTGTCCAGTTCTGGGCTCCCCAGCTCAAGAGGGACAGAGAACTTCTGGAGAGAGTCCAGTGCAGGGCCACCAAGATGATCATGGGACTGGAACATCTTTCATACGAGGAAAGGCTGCAGGAACCTGGGGCTGTTTAGTCTAGAGAAGACTGAGGGGTAATCTCATTAATATTTACAAATATCTAAATGGTGGTTGTCAGGAGGTTGGGGCATCTCTTTTTTCGATGGTATCTAGCAACAGGACAAGGGGTGATGGGGTGAAGGTGGAACACAAGAACTTCCATTTAAACGTAAGAAAAAACTCATTTACTGTTCAGGTGAGGGAGCCCTGGCACAGGCTGCCCAGGGAGGGTGTGGAGTCTCCTTGGTTGGAGGTCTTCAAGACCTGCCTGGATACGTTCCCATGCAACGGAGTCTAGGTGGACCTGCTTCTGCAGGGGGGTTGAACTAGATGATCTCTAAAGGTCCCTTCCAACCCTGCCATTCTATGATTACATTAATCTACGGTCAAAATAAAAATATCAGAAGACAGAAATACTGCTGTAAAAAATCTGTGAGTTTTTGAATTTAATATTAAATAAAATATGAATTATTTCATATTTTTAAAAATTACTGTCAGTCCAATCAGATGTAAGAAATTTTATGGAAATTATTGTTGGTTTTCTGTTTGCATAGTAAAGCAGCGTATGTGCTACTATCACTGACTGAAAGTAAACTATTTCAGTCAAGTAACTACCTCTTCTGAACAGCCAACCACACTGTGAAATAACTGAGAAATACTATGCTACTGCAAATGGAAACATGAAAGAAACAAATTAGGCCCTTTACGTCTTCTAAAGGTTGACTGGTCCTGGTTTGCAGAAGAGCTCAAACAAACGCAAAGGGGAATATTACAGATTTGAAAGACAATTCTGCTTAATTCACGGAAATGAGTCCAAATCTCTTTGAACGCCGAAAATTAAGTTTTTGAAGTAACAGAAAGGAGCTATTTTCTGATAGATTAAAACCCCCACTTAGTTACCAAAGTTACCCAGCCTGCATAGCCTCCTATAAATTGTGGTGACTAGCCTGTTTACGCGCTCCATCCAAAGTGACGAAGAGCTAACGTATGTGCTGTTCACCACGGGGATGACTAACTGCAGAGCTGTCAACACTAGCACTAGAACCATTTTTTGGGGAAAAAAAAAGTCATGATTGTAATCAAAAGAGATGATGCAGGCTTTGTAAGCTGGTGCGACTGTTTCCGTAATAACAGTACATTCATGCGGCCGTGGCAGTACTGTTCCTCACGCCTATGGATGGATTCCCCTAACGTGTCTCATCCCTGGGTGCAGGCACGGAGACTCGAGAGGTAGCTAACGGCAAGGGAACTGTAAGCCGGTGCAGACATTGACTCCGAGACTCCCCAGCGCGGGGCCCGGCGGAGCCAGCACGTCCTTCAGCCTCCTCTGTAGAGGCGGCCTGAGCCGTGGGGGCGGCGGTGGCCTCGGGCGGGGGGCGCGGGGAAGCCACACGGGCGCCAGGCGGCGCCTGCCTGACAACCACGGGCACACGAAGCGCGGGCACCCACACCCGCACCCGCACCCGCNGCGGCACGAGTCCGCCCCGCGTGTGGAGACGGACCCCGCAGCTCTGCGAGGGTTGTGTTCCGGAGGCAGCGCTGGGGGAGCGGCCCGCCGGGCTGCCGGCCCGGGCCGCCTCGGTTGAGCGGCAGGGCTTCCCGCGCGCGAAGGGCCGCCTGAGGCAGCCTGCGGGGGTGGGCCAGGCACCTCGGGAGTCGCCGAGGGTAGAAGGAAAGCTCAGGTGCGTACGTGTGAAGCTCGTGGTGTCGAAAAGTGGTACCGCCTGTTGCTCACAGCCCTCACCTCGGACGAGAGAACAGGAGAGAGCGTTTCGCCGCCCATCAGTAAATGCTGTCGCTGGGAACGTTGAACGAGGGGGGTGTGCTGGGGATGCAGCTCCTTTCAAAAACGAAAGTATGCGTTTAAAAGTTCTTTGTTTTAAGACTTGCTCAGTGAAAAAAAGGGCAAACGCTGCAGTCTAGTGCTGTTAGGAACCTAAACGTTGATTTGGGTTACAGGGTACTTTGGAGGGAGAGAGAGCTTTTGTTTATGACTGTGTAGATGAAGAGCGTAAGTTAATACGTTCCTCACTGACGCCAAAAACTGTTTTGGAGATACAGTATTTCCTCTAACCTTTTGTTTTGTTTATAAAGCAAGGAAATACAAGATGACAAATAAACGCGAAGTGTTTTTACAAGTTGTGTCTAAAGATTCCATCGAAGACTTCCTGCGTTACACCCAGAGTCCTGTAAGTAAGCCATAACAGACTGACACGACTCGTAGAATCCTAAGTCTTGTTAGCACAGAAATTTTGTGCTCTAGGGACAGAAACTCATTCTCTGCTACCTGCAGATGTCCTAGAACAGTTGCTGCAGAAATAAGTTCAGATGGCACATAAGGGAACATAGATGAAAAGGCTGTAAAATCTGAAACTTTGCTATTTATAAACAGAGTAATTCTTTTAACATTTGATTGTTGCATATACAGTTAACTCTTTAAAAAACCAAATTATTGGTACTATGGTAATACAAAAAAAAGTATGGATTTGATGTTGATGAAGCATTGTTTTTTTAAATTTCTACCTATGAAGGAGTTTATTGCTATGAAATGAATGTGGAGCTAATATATAAACATAGCAGAGTCATGTTTCACTAGTATTTCTTCACTCACTTGGTATTTTAGGTTGTCCAATTATTCTTTAGTCTGTGTGTAATTGTACTTGGTAGTTCTTGTTATCACTGATGGTTTGGAGATGAGATAGATTGCTCTCTCTAAATGCAACATAGAGAGAAGCAGAAGGAACAAATCTGCTGAAATCTGCCAATTAAAAGTTTATTCTCACGTTGTGCATATGCTACTGCAGAGTAATCAGAAATAATAATTCACATTGTGGTGTTTTCCACTAAGCTTTAAACTGTCTGGTATTAAGATGCATTAAATTTCTCCTAAACATCTTTTGCTAGCTTTAGTAAATGGTTTTGTGAAATTAGTCTCTTAAACTTCTCTAATTGGTATTTTCCTGATATTATCTGTATCAGGATAAAGTAAGCAGATCAGTTGAGCTCTATGTCCAAACATTCACGAGCTAATTTACTAATGTAGCAAATGTATTACACCAACTATTTCAGTGATAGGAATCATGTTCTGTGTAGTAAGCCTAGAAATATTTGTCGCCCAAACATCTTGAATCTCTTTTTTCCCAGGAATTTGCCATTTTTAGTGTTTCCTTTCCTGATGACAGTTTTATTAGCAGATTACCTTTCCTTGAGGTCTCCTTCCCCTTTTTCCCCATCTAGGGGTAGGATAGGGATAACATAGGGGATTTAAATTTCCTTTCAATTAGTTTGGCTGTGTTGTTTCTGACATCTTCATCCAGTGATCCATCTTAATATATTGTGGTCTTTTAGGATTAAAAATAGTTTTTTCATCACCAATTCACAAGAGTTGTCTTGCAACAGTTTTTATCCAATATCTCTGGAAACTGTGTAACTGACTACAATGAGCATATGGATTAAAACTTGTCTTCAGGCCTTCATAGCATAAGGGAACATGAATATGCAGGTTACTTTTTTTATTATCTAAGAGACTTGAGTTGTTTTATTAATTTCTTTTTGAAAACTTGGATGTTGGAGGGGGTTTGGCCATACTTTATCTTAAGATGAGTGTCCTGAGTCCCAAGTAATTCTTGGCTGCTTTTCTAGAGGAGGCTGTGGTAGTGCATTGTGTCCTGTAGAAGTGGATGTATGAGTACAAAAAGAAGAGGAAAGCATGGTTGGAGCCTTGCTACTTTCCTTAGTTTTTGTGTATTTGTGCCCTGCTCTTTCTACCTCTACTGTGGCTTCAACATTTGACTTTTTCAATTTTTTTACAAGTTCTCAGCATCACTACTTCTTTCAATGCCTCTCATTTCTCCACCCTGTCCCCCTCACCCCTACCCTTCAATTTTCCTTTACTCTCCTTTCCATGTTTTGTTGCATTCTGTTTTATAAAAATCTAGGGGGTTGCTAATTTTCCTTCAAGGTTTGCCTTGGGCCTTTCACTTTCCTGTCTTTGTAATCTTTTAAAAATAGTTCCATATTGTGGTGATATTCATTGAAGTCTTTATCAGGTGCTGTTAATTTTCTTCACTAAATCCCATTCCAGTTCAAGAAAATACATTATTTCTTAGATAAGAAACTAGGAATCAGAGATATAACTGTCATTCAATGACATCCTTTTCTCTCATAGGTTTTGGAATAATTCTATCTCATATCATTCCAAAGAAAGATCAGAAAGCTCTAGTCTCATTACACATTCATTCTTTTTGTTCAAAACAGTACAATCTTAATATCCTGTCTTTTGGATTTGTTTAAAGTAGAGGGCTGTAGAACTCCCTGTGTGGCCTTCGGTTTATTGTATTTGTTTCTAGCTGTAGAATAGGATAGATACTCTGTTATAAATATGTAACAGGATCTTTCTTCTCATACCCTTTGGGAACTTTCTAATACTTTAGTGCTGCTTCTTTCATTATTGTCTATTTTTCTTTTTCCTTTCAACTTTTTTTTAATGACTTTTGATTCCTGTTTCAGTGTATCTGCAAACTGAAAATATCATGGACATTCTCCCACTTTCTTCCAAAGTATTTTTGATCCATTAAACCTTCACTTCAGTATTGCAAATTACAACTCAGAAATTATCTGTACTTCCTCTTGACTATGTCTGTTTTTTCTTCCCTTTTGTCTGCATATTTCCCTTCCTAGCAGGTTGCCTACCCATCCTTGATGCTACCAGGCATCAAAGGCAAAGGCATCTCTGAGGGTAAATTTTTCTGGCAAAGTTCTTCTGAGGAGGTAGTTCAGATCAGTCTCTGAGTGAAGCCTCCTGTAGAGACATATAGTGGCTTCGCAGCTGGTACAGCTTGAGAGGGAGGTGTGGGGTTACTGTGCTCAGGAGTTATGTTGGTTGGAGGGGGGGCTTTAAAGTAGCACAGTGTACAGAGCACTGCCCTATGCAGATTGTATTCTCAATCTGTAGTGCTATCCCTGTGGCTCTACTGACTTGCCTTTATAGCCCTTGCATAAGAACTAGGTAGCCATCTTTCAATAGCCATCATCAGTCTGCATTTAACATAGCAGAGATATGATCAGAGTCTTCAGTTCTGTGCAGTTGTGAGCCTTTTTTCACTAAGATTAGGGAGTTGTCTCCATTGGGAATAAAGTATTTAAGAAACACAAGAGACAGAAGTTTGTGTTACAGGGATGTGTTTCAGTAGTGTTGCTGTCAAGGGCTAAAGCCTTTAGTCTTATGCACTCTTGTTTCACAATAAAGAGTTAAGCAGCAGGAATTTCTCATTCTATTCTTTAAAGAAATGCAACTTCCAGAAGATGTTTTACTTCTGTAACTGCAGAGGAATGGAAATTAGTCCTTAATCTAAAACAAGCATTATTCTTAGGAAATATGATGACAAGATATAAGCTACCTCAGTGATGTGGAATTGTGTAATGTTATAGAATCATAGAATGGTAGGTGTTGGAAGGGACCTTTAGAGATCATCTAGCATGACCCCCTGCTAAAACAGTTCCACCTAAATCAGATCACAGAGGATCATGTCCAGGTGGGTTTGAAAACCTCCAGAGGACACTCCACACCCTCCCTGGGCAGCCTGTGCCAGGGCTCCCTCACCTGAACAGTGAAATAGTTTTTCCGTATATTTAAATGGAACTTTTTGTGTTCCAGCTTCTTTCCATTACCCCTTGTCTTGTTACCAGACACAATAGAAAAAAGAGTGATGCTCCAACCCCCTGACATTCACCATTAAATATCTTCTGACCATTCATAGAAAAATATATTTGATCCTTTCGACTTGAATGAACTACTTCAAGAATTGCCAAGAAAGCAAAAAGAAGTACTATGGGAGAGACTGACACAGCTACTGACAGAGAGTTTGATGGAAAATCCTGTGGAAACATGGCAGAGGACAGAAGCTGATGAAAGTAACAATGACATGGAAGTTGACAAAGTTCCTGAAACGGTAAAAATCCTGTAGAATAAAAATATTATTATTTCATGTTTTCTGGGAAATGAAATGGAATATTTCCATAGCATCTGAAAACATGCAAGGGTTGTCAAACAACATCCTTTCCAAATATCGCTTCCCTGCCCTATTCTTAACAGACCTCTTAACTGGCATGCTTGGGTTAAGCTGACTTTAGGATTGGTCTGTACTAGATTCTGCTGATGATTTCATCTATGAAAGATAGGATTTAGTTTTTTCACTTGAGAAAAAAGTGGACTGGAGTAGGCCTTTTGTACATCTTTTTTCAGTAAATAGAAGTGGATATTTCAGTTCTTCCTTAAGTATCTGGTATCATAAGAAATGCACTACCTGTTTTATTACGTCATTTTGTTGAATGGAAATAATGAAATCTAGATTTGAATGCTCCCCCTACAAGTTTGGCTTGTACGGAACTTCTCTGACTCAGACTCTCTGCACTGTAGTCCACGTAGTCTTGAGAATATGAGGGGATAAAGTTATTTAACTTTGGAAGAAAAAAAGAAATGCGGTGGGGAATTGGAGAGACTTAGAGGCTTGTAGAAAAACTCATCCTATATACAGAGATGTATAGAATCACATATCTAGATCTAAAGTCATGAAATCTACATGTTTTTGAATTTTCCAAGACCCTGCTAGTTAGAATCTTTATAGCTCTGAAATGGATGTGTGTTTGAATTGAAGATGAAGTTTTCAATGGAGGGACAGATAAACATGTACAGTCACGGAGTTATCTCCTAGCCAGAGCTAAAAGACCTTTTCCAACCTTTTGAAACAGATGTACTTTAAAAATGTATGCTTTTGCCTCTTCTTATTTGATATATTTTTGGGTGCCAATGTACTCATTCTTCAAATAGAAACATAAAAGCAATTTAGCTTTGCTTTCTGTTTCTAAAGTGTATTTCTTGTCCTAATTGTCTCCCAAGTGTGCAATGAACTGCAGAATTGTTTCTACAACATTGCTTTCTTTCAGAAAAAAACTGTAGCTGTGATCCAAGGAGTGGCAGCTGTAGTTACTGCTTCCATACCTGCAGTGGATGAAGCTGTGAACTACAAAGCTCTTCTAGAATGTGTTTTTATATTAAACGGTGCGTACTTACCTGTTACAGAATGCAGCATTATGCTGTTCTTTAGGAGATGAGCAAGCCAGGCTTTATGGTTGACCTGTGCGGTCTATGGAATAGAATTTACAGCAGAAAAGTTGGTACTTATGTGAGCTCTTATTTATGAGTTAAAATTAAGAAAGCATTTACTTAAAAATCAGGTACACAAATCTAGAAGTTGGAACTTCATCTATCCCAATAATAGATACGTTTCCTTTCTCTGTGACTTGCATTATTTTTAAGGCAGAATTTAAAATTCCATTCCTACTGATCTAACTTGGCTAAAACCTTAGAGTTAAATGCCCACAGTGAGAATAAACCATTGAGAGCTGATTGATGTTGTGAGTTACAGTTAGTGTACTAAGAAACTAGCGTTGTACAGGAATAACTTGTTTCACTGCAGTAAACAGCTATTGCATTACTGTTGTAGGTATTCTTCCTGCACTACCTGAATCATCAGAAAAAGTCCTACAGCGTGTTATCCAACGTGCATGTGAAATGTGGTGGGAAAAAGGACTGGAAGGGAAGGAGCAGCTAGGGAAGACTCTGTTTCTTATTCTGCTAAGAAAAAGCCTGAATAAAGCTGCTACGGTATGCTGAAGATATATTAACTTTTACATTATCAATAAATATCCAAAGAAAGATTATTCATCCAAAATATTTATTTCAAATAAACTTCTGTGTCCTAGTGCTTGATAGTTAAGGAAACTGGAGGTACATTTGGTTACAAAATATCTTTTTGGTTGCATAAGCAACATATTCAAATGTTGCCTTCTCTACGAAAAAAAGGGTTGTGGCATCCATTTCACAAGTGAACTGGGAGTTTCTTTACATATTTCTTTGGACTTTAACAAATGAATAAAGAAGAAATGACCAAGGTTTCAATAGCAATTAACTCTCTTAGTTAATCTCAGTTTTAAATACTATGTTCAGGTACTCATAAAGAGTTCTTGTGTGGGAAGCTTCATTTTCTGTTGCTCTATATCTTTCTACAAATGATTTTTTTTCTTTGTTACTAAAATGAAATTTGTTTTTCTAAATGTCTGTTACTAAGAGTATTGTGGCATGCTTCTGCAGGGGGGTTGGACTAGATGATCTCTGCAGGTCCCTTCCAACCCTACCATTCTATGATTCTATGTGTCTTTTCCACTAACCTAATAAATATCTCCTTATTTCTTTCTTTTATTTCTCCCTGTTAACTGCTTTCATTGTCTAAAGTTTCAAAAGTGGAATAATATAATTTTCATCTATTTTGTATGAAATAGCAGCTTGCTTTCTGTATTTGGGCATGTCTTTAGTTGTTGGAAGTCAGTATTTCTGCAGTTAACACATGTTTGTATTTTTTTCCAATGATATGGTGAAAGTCACTGTTTATAATTTTACAATCTGAATATTTTCTGTCTGTAACAATGCATTTGAAATTAATTGCTTAAAATCATTGTACTACTTCTTTACAGAGATGCTATACCTACTTCACTCTAATGTAGGCTTGTTTGTCCTGTCAGGGTGCAGATGTAGTTCGGATATGGAATCTACATGAAGCATTGTTTTGTTTTGATTATCATTCAGAAGACAGTAATGAAGTCAAAGACTTGTTGCTTCAGTGTTTTATGAGTGTAAAACACATTAAAAAAGAAGAGGTAAGCAAACTTTTATGTTACTGTAATTTTCTGTGAGTGAGCTTTGGTTATTGTTAAGGTTTTGCATTAAACTTTTTTTATGGTACAGTAGGTAGCAATATGAGACAAATTATCTCTGATTCGAAGCTATGGTTGATAGTCTGTTTCATTTGGAAACGCCTTTATTCCTATTCCATGCTGAAGTGTAAAAATGTGTATCTAAATCACCACCCATGTTCTTGTATCCTGAGGTAATAAGAACCAAGTGCTTTGCTTCCAGTGTGGGTCCCTCAATACTTAAAACCGTTCCCTGGTATAATTCTCCTCTTTTTACAGCAGTTTTTCTTTTCTTGGAAATGGATCACTGTAGCAAAACAATTTCCCTTTTTAATTATTCCATTTAGAAGATTACATTGCCATAGTCTGTTTTAAAAGTAGCATAAGAAGAATCCAGCTTTACAGCTAAATGAGAATTATTTTGACTACCTACGTTCCTCTCGGGAAGGAATCGCTATGCTGTGATTTTTAGTTTGTGCCTATGCACCAAGGTAGTACTATCCAAACTTTTGGTTTTTTATGGTTAGATGACAAGACAACCTGATATTGGCTCTGAATTTCTAACTCCTCCTTGCCTGTTTAACACATATGTATTCCCTTTCATAGAATAAATGCACTTCTGTCATAAAATGAACTCTGAGACTGCTGCATAATTGTGCCAGTAAGGGGATATGGCATTTTAAAAATAATGGCAGCAAATGAATTAGATGAAAAGTTTGATAGACCAGGTTTTGGATACCTGGCGCTGTTTGGGGTTTTTTGTTACCTATACATTTTGTCTTAAAATGACTTAATTTTGACTAAAATTGGAATGTTCTAAGGCAATGTGAAAGCTGAGATTGGAAAGAGAGAAACCATAGGTGGCTCGCTCCACAGGGAGCCTTACTGCACTCTTTGCTGTGGCATGTGATCATTCGTGGTTTAAATCTTTAATCCTGAATCCTTAGTTTTATGTCTAGAAGGACTGACTGAAAGTAGCAGCTCCCAGCTGGGAGTTGAATTTGCATTGATAGTCCATCCATTTCTGTCTGATAAAGATGAAAGATCTAAACCACTGTTTACAAATATAGGCTTTTATTATGTCCTGTCTTCTCATAATTGCTTTCCATTGAGTTACTGATACTGCTTGCCAGACATCAATTAGTAAGTCTGCAGATGACACCAAGCTGGGTGGAAGTGTTGATCTGCTTGAGGGTAGGGAGATCTAGATCTACAGAGAGATCTGGATGGCTGGGCCAAGGTCAGTGCCATGAGTTTCAATAAAGCCAATCCTGCACTTGGGCCACAACAACCTCCAGCAGTGCTTCAGGCTTGGGGATGAATGGCTGGAAAGCTGACAGGCAGAGAGAGACCTGGGAGTGTTGGTTGACAGCAGCTGAATGTGAGCCAGCAGTGTGCCCAGGTGGCCATGGAGACCAATGGCATCCTGGCCTGTGTCAGGAACACTGTTGTCAGCAGGAGGTGATCATTGCCCTGTTCTCAGCCTTGATGAGCCTGCACCTCGAATACTGTGTCCAGTTGTGGGCCCTTGTCTAACAAGGACATTGAGATGCTGGAGAGGAGTCAGAGGTGAGCTACCAAGTTGGTAAACAGTTTGGAGCATGTCTCACATGAGGAACAGCTGAGGGATCTGGGGCTGTTTATCCTGGAGAAAATCAGACTTGGGGAGACCTTATTGCTCTCTACAACTACCTGAAAGGAAGTTTTAGTGAGGTGGAGGTCTGTCTGTTCTGCCTAGTAACAAGCATGAGGAACTGGCCTCAAGTTGCACCAGGGGAGGCTGAGGCTGGATGTGAGGAGGAATTTCTTTCCTTAAAGGATTGTCAGACATTGGAACAACTGCCCAGGGAGGTGCTGGAGTCACCATCCCTGGAGGTGTTTGAGAGACAGTTGGATGTTGTAAAGGAAATGGTCTAGTGGTTGATAGGGCTGGGACCAAGGCTGGACTCGATGATCTTGAAGATCTCTTCCAGCTGAAACAATTACATGCTTCTATCAATTCAGAGTGATGAAAACTTTGAGTGGGCTTGGGGAGCTTTCTTAATTTCAGAGAACGCCTTTTTAATATTATCAAGGTCTGTCTGTTAGCCTAAACCTCTTTACAAAAAGCTATAAAGCCTGTTAGCACAGGTCTAATAGTCACTGTTGCCAGATCCAGTTCTGGACCTGTGTGTTAGATTATGATAGCGGGTAGAACTTGATAGGGTATCTCCCTTTTTAGTGCTTCCAGGCCGTAAACGAGCTTCAGGCTCTTCATCTCCAAGCCTGGTAAGTTCTGACATATAATTAAGGATGCTTTGGCAATTCTCAGACTCTACTAATTTTAATCTGTTCCTATTTAAGAATACTTTGTGTTTTGTTTTGGCTTTTGAGAGATATTTTTCCCCAGAAAAGTTTTAACACGAGAGAAAGAGAAGTAGTAATAGTTGCACCCCCTAATTCCACTTCTGGTTGTTCCTAAGTAACGTTAATGTTAAAATTATGCAGTTTGAGGTTGTAAGGGACTTCTGGAGATTGTCTTTCAGGCAGATTAACTGCCTGGACTGGCTCATCATATACAAGAATGAAGGGGAAGGACAGGAATGCAGCATCCTGGTTCTTCATTTTTTACTGGTCTTCTGAATTACTTCTTTACCTGAAGGCAATTCCACTAAAGGATACTTTCTGCCTATATGCTTCCTTCTCTCTACTCCTACTCTATGATATTCCAGCTCAAAGCATCTCTGACATTCTCAGTCTTATTTTCTCTGTTTTGTCAAAAGTCTGAACATAACTGTTGTTTACAAAGGACCTGTACAACTGGCTGACTCATTAAATATGATCAATTCTTTCAAAGTGTCAGAAGCTGAATGCCTTCCCTTCATCTGTAGGATAAGCTACAGTAAGACTGTTTGTTCAGCTGCTCTATAAGGCTGTAATTCCATGGGCAGATCTTGATGATTCTTGAAGAGGAAGGGCTTATTTCTTTCCTCCATGGCCTTCCACTGCCTTTTCTTTCAAGAATTCTGTTGCTTATCAGATTAGTCATGATCATTTCTAACTTACTGAAATGGGAAAAAAAAAAACAAATAAAAAAATGAAAGGTTGTTTTTTTGTTTGTTTTCATGAACTAAAGCAGCTTCAGGTTTGCAGTGTTACCCTTCATGAGGCAATAGGAAAGGAATTGTCCTTGCTAATCAGAACATTTATTTCCCTCAGTGCGCCAGCTGTTCTCTGTGCCTTTGTTCAAAACTGTTTCCATATTCAGTGCTGGCAGATTTGTATTTTATTTGTACCTTCACCGTCATTACACTGTCATCCTAGAATGATACTGTACTGCACAGATCTCTGATGATGTGGCCTCAGTGAAGGTCCTAGTTGCACATCCCCTTATCATTATGGAATACTGCTTGAAGTCACACCAAAACAGAATGTACGTTGAAAAAAATGTGATTTGTATTTGTATTTTGCTCACTTGTATTATGATTTTTCTACACAATAAATAACTGTAATGAATTATCTTTTTTTCTGCAATGATCTAGGTGAACCTACTTCTGCAGGGGGGTTGGACTAAATGATCTCTAAAGGTCCCTTCCAACCCTGCCATTCTATGATTCTATGATCTCATATAATTTTAAATTAAAGGTATAATCACTAATTTTATCTTTACTGGTTTTGAGGTGGCTCTTAAATTAGATATTCTTCAGGGTTTTGACATCCCTTTTTTTTCCTCTCTTTCTCTCAAAACAGGGAAGAAGGTTCTTGAGCTTTTTGTTTGGCTGGAATGTAAACTTCATTAAAATGATACATGGAACTGTTAAAAACCAATTACAATTCTTTCCAAGGTATGCATCGCACTTAAAGTTCTTAATGATCTCTAAGAGCTTGGCTAAAGTCTTGTTTGTGTCACACTCTAAAATACCTAGTATGCTGATAAAACAAATCAGAATCCAGACACATTCCAATCTGCTGAATATAACTACTGTACTGTTTCAGCAACTTCATTTAATACTTGCTGTTCCTATGCCTATGTGAACAATTATAGATGTAGTAAAATTCTTATTTAGCATTAGCTAAAGCAAATGACTTCCATATCAACTTTCTTATAAACATTACTTTCAGCATTTGTGTGAGAATTGAGGTCCATTTCTGCTTCTCTAAGGTGTTTTTATTTTTGCCTAACCCCTAATTTAATTTGGTAAGATTCTGTATAGAGACATTCTAATAAGTGACTTGCAGCATCACAGCCTGAGAACTTGCCTGATGGATGAAAACCGTGGAAATTTTTTTCCCCTTTGATCAATCAGTGAAATATTACAGAAGTAATTCGTATTAAATTCAGAGGATTTTTAATGCTTTCAGTCAGAATAATGTATACCTCTACATCTTTATAAAGAATTTAAGGCATTCCTTGTAAGATAAATTATAAAATATCCATGCTAATGTTTTGACTTTCTCACCATAAGAGAATTTTCCTGTGCATTTCAATAGTGCTTGAGCTCATTAATTAACAGTTAATTTTATTTTTCCATAAAAAAAGTGTAGACTTTGAAAGCAATTTCTTCTAAAATAATGTTGGTGCACAGAATTAAGATTAATATTGGTACTTAGGAAAAACTCCTATGCTGTTTCCTTTATGAATTGTGTACAGATATGGTTAGGATGCTTGCTTTAAAGTGTCTTCTGTATATTAATATAGATCCTTGGTGGAATACGTTTCAGAAGTTTACTTCAGGGCCTGGAAGAAGGTGTCAGGAGAATTCATAGAGGTAATACTCTGCTTGAAATTTCATTTGGATAGTTTTGGATTTCAAGGTGAAGATTCAACCTCAGGAAAGTTTCATTAAGGAAAGGACTTTTTTAGCATTGTCAAGGCATAAGAGCATGTCATGCTTCAAGGGTTTGCCCAGTGTGATCGGCTTGGCTGCATTTAAAGATGTTTGTTTCTGTTTCTGAAATACCCGTTCACACAACTATGCATATGCACTGTTTTTTGTAAACATGCTACATATCTGAGTTATTGAAGCCTTTATTCCATATGTAGAATCATTTTGATAGCTTTAATAGTGAGTTTTTGTGCATGTCTGTGGAGATGCTCAAAAACATAATTACAGCATCACAACAATGTTATAGTCAAATTTCAAGTACAAAATAATTCTTATTTAACTTGTGGAGGTGCTTTTGAATTCCAGACTTGGTTCTGAGAATCTGATTAATAAAATATTTTGAGATTTTGAAAATTGATTTAAGTAGACAAGAGACCCCTAGCATGGAAAAACTTGAGCCAAACAGAAGCCAAGTAAGAAACAACATCAAAGACAATTTTCAGTTGTTTGTTTTTGAGAAAAAGATGCCTTCTTTCACAGTCTACAATACTTGTTATTGTTTTATTCTGTTAACTGTACCACATATGTGTTTTTACTATAGGTAATGGAACATAACTGCATTCAGGATTTCATGCATCACGGAATTCATCTTCCCAGAAGGTCTTCTGTTCATTCTAAAGTTAGAGAGGTAAGTTCCTGTAAAGCATGACATGGGCTAGTAGGATCAAAATTACATCAGTTATTATGAAGTGGAAAATTTCCATTTCATACTAAACTACTTTGTCAGGTCTGAAATGGAATTACTTTTCTTTCTGGTGTCCCATATTGTGTTGTGTTTGGATTTGTTGTCTAAACCAATGTTGATTACATCAATTTTAGCTCTTGCTGAGCAGCACTTGCATGGTGTCAAGACTTTCTTCTCTACTCCCTTTCGTTAGAGAGTACACTGGGGACGGCCAAGAAGTTGGGAAAGTCCCACCTGAGACAGCTGATCCAAACTGACCAAAGGGATATTACATGCCATATAACATCATGCTCAGCAACAGAATCTTAGGGAAAGTGGATTTTGAGGAGGTAGCCATTGTTTGGCCACTGAATGGTCACCGATCTAGTTGTGGGAGATGTGTTGCATTTGCATCTCTTGTTTTGTTGTTGTTTTTTTTCTTTTTTTTTGTCCTCTCCTTCACTTACTAAACTGTCTTTATCTCTAACCACGAGTTTCCTTGCTTTACTCAAGGAGAGCAGGGAGTGAGTGAGTGACCCTGTGCTGCTTAGCTGATGATCAGGGTAATCCACCACAAATACTTTAAAAATGGCATATTATGAGAAACAATGTTAGAAAAAATTTTAGGAGAAATCTTGTAGTTTTTCACTAGGTTTCTTGGGTTCTCAAAAGTAGAAATATTAAGGAGATTTTGCAAGGTGCAAGAAATACTTCTTGCTGTCTGTTGTCTAAGCTTTTCTTTACCTAGAGAATAGACCTCTCCATAACCAATCATAGGGACAAAAAAGCCATAAGCTCCTTGAGGCAAGTTTAGTAGATAGATCTGGAATTAAATTTGGGGTTTATTTAATATATGGTGGTTTCATCTATATGTTTACAAGGACAAGCCTTGATTCAGTTACAGATTCTAGTTGTTTATCTGTTCTTATTCATGAGCAAAACATTTGAAGCAGAATGAGAAGTGCACAAAGCTTTTTAAGACAAAGCATTTGTGCTTAATCTATGCCCTTTTACCTCCTATGCTTTCCCCCAAAATATAGAGACAATGGAGTGTATAAGTATGTGCAAAAAAACATCTTGATATAGCAATATACAATCCTATATTGCTTACGTTTTCTTTAGTTTGGTTTGAGGAAGAGGGGGAGAATGTTTTTAATCAAATGTAAATACATTGTCATATCTATAGTGGATTCCTTTGTCCTGATGGAGTAGGATTCTGACAGGGCATTTCATGTTTTTCAGACTCAGAGCTTAAGATCTTGAAAGAGAACAATAATGTGAATTATTTGAGTTCTGAGGGGAGTGGGTGTCAATAGATTTGAATGACACATTCTTTCTCAGTATGCAGGGATTTTATTTTAAATGGTCCTTTAGAATCCAGATTTTGCTGTAACAGTTAGAAGTGTAACCAACCACAATTGGTTCACTTGAGCAAAGTTTGGGCTGTTTTATTGAAGGAGTGAGGAGGGAGAGGAAAGCAACACTTACAACTCTCAGTAGTTATAATCATAAAACCGATGTCTGTTTTGCAAATATGTGATACTGTTCTAAATAAATCTGTTACAAAACAGTACTGATTTGCCATTAATCCTGAATTAGACCCATCGTATTCATGTAGAAATAACAGCCATGTTGTCTCTTAGAATTTATATCATGCTTTCAGCATAATAGCAAAACCAGAGTAAAGAGATTTTTTTTTTCTTCCTCTGTAGGATTGTTTCTGTAAATGTTATTCACGCATTTCCTTGCCTAGATGTAGCTCTGAATACCTGAAGCATTGACCACTGGAGGGTCAACGTCTTTTCAAACCGGCTGGTTTTTTAGGGTGGAGAAATAACTTCATATGAAGTTACATGAAATCCTTTTTCTCATTCTGCTCTGCTCTTCTGCCTTCCTTTTTTGTCTGCATAATTCAGATACAAAAATAAAAGGGGCTTTACCTAACTAAGCACAGTTCTGAGTCACAAGGCACACTGGTACATTTTGTATGCCTTGATGAAAAGCAAGGATTACGTTTGTAGATGTGTATTTGGACAACTCCAGTTACCAAATAATGTTCCTTTCATTCTTAAAAGAAAAACGGCTTATTTATCTGTAGTTCATAATTACATGGTTACAAAGTATTTTTGCCAGTTACTTTAAAAATAGAGCTTTCTACTGTAACAAAAAGCGAGTGGTTGCTGTGAAACTGACTCTAGCCGTGATTTTTTTTTCTCATTTAGAGATCTTTATATAGATGTATTGAATGTGTAGAATTATAAAATGTAATATTGATTTTTAAGGCTTCTAAATACAATATAAAGTTTATTAATGTGTCTAGTTTTATCATTTTTCTGTAATATGGAAAAACTGGTCTTATGTAAATGATGACGTGTACATACATCTGGAATGTACAAAGTACTGTTTAAAAATTAATTTTTGGATTGGTTTATTTCTTTTTCTCAGATACTGTGCTATTTTCATAAACAAAGTAAAGTTCGTCAAGGAGTCGAAGCAATGCTTTACAGATTGTATCAACCTATCCTTTGGAGAGCACTGAAGGTAATTATCTTCAGAAAACAAGGCTATCTTTCTCCAACTACTAAATTTTGAATCCCTCCCACGTGTTTTTGTTTTTAAAATAAAATGGCTATGGAAAGCAAGTCAGTATGTTTAGCATTTCAGCTGTAGCAGAGTAACTTTGCACTTTGTAATTAGGCATAGTCTGCACAACAATATTCTAATTTGTTAATATCATTTACTTAGTTCAATTTGGCTTACAGGTACACAGTGTGCTTTTCAGGATTGCAATAGACAGTGGGACTAACAGTAAGCCTGGTATTCTCATCTTCTCAGTTAGAGAATTTTGTGTAATCTGTATGCTGTTTTCCAAGATTTTAATGGAAGAATCAGTGCTTTATTGATCAAAGCCAGAAATGTTCAGAGGGTGATTTAGTCTCACTATCTGATTGCCAGCCTTAGAATACAACCCAATTAATTTGAGTATCCTTTGAGAAAACCTTTTATTCTGTTTCATTATGTATGAGCCAAGCTTCCTTGTTTGTGAACAGCTTTTACTTTTTCTGAGACTGTGAAATTCCTTCAGTGAAATCATACACATACCACTTGTTACTGCCAAATTAAGTGCTCCTAAACCTTTACTGAAGTTTCATTTACTGATTGGTCATACAGCGTCTTCTCTAGCCACGATTAAAGTATTTAAAAAACTCTTTACGTTAAAAGTTGATTAAAAGGGATTTTATGAATTACAGGAAGGAGCTGAGAGCTGCTTGGTTTCAGTAAAACCTTGTGGTAGAAGTGAGATGGACAAGCTCATTCCTACACCAGTGGCTTGTTTTGGCATTATATTAGTGGTCAGACCCCATCTTTTTAGGATTAGTATAAACCAAGATCCTTGTGCATGAAAAATTTATGTTGTCAGTGCAAGAGAATTATGGCTACCATGCGTGGCTTTCTTAAATTTCTACGTTTCTGTATCTGGAGAACAGGGTTTTTAATTGATTTTTGTTAGCATAGCAAAATTTTTGAGTACTGTCTGAAACAATTTCAGAGCGGTTAGCAAAACAAGGTATTCCATTCTTAAGAGATTTGCTGTCTGTAAATAGAGGCTAGTAACTCACTTTCCAAAGACCAAGACTCTGGATTAGACTGCTTTGGAGGAACATTCTGTCAAATCTTATTAAATCTTCATACATTTGTTTGGAAAAATGGTAAGGAAAGATTTTATTCAAGGAATAAAGATTAATAATTGATTTCCAACAAGACAGTGGGAGAAATTCCTAATTCCAAAGGTGGTTCAAATTTTTAACGCTGCTATTCATAATTTTCTCATCACTAATGGTTCCTTTACTACACAAGTCTGATTTTTAGAAAGTTTTTGCGGGGTGTTTATTTGGTTGGTTTGGGGTTTTTTTGTTGAATTTTTATCTTACCAGCTTCTGCATGTGTAGTTAATCAAGCTTAGATGTTAACAGGCATAGCAAATAGTTCATGGAGAATATGTTTTAATACAGTGAAATAGTCCATCTGTTGTATACATAGATTTCGGAATGGTAAAGGAAGGATGGTAAAAAATTGAATGCAGCAATTATGTGAACGATGTGATGATTCTGTGTGAGGAAAGATTCCGAGTTCCACATAATTCCATGTTTGTGATTTGTGAAAGAAAATACGTGACCGAATGTCAAAATTCGTCAATTTTTTTTTGGACAGGCCTGAGTCTTGCTGTGTCACTTTTGTAGAGTTAATTTTTCTTTTTTGTGTAGTACTGCTGAATTATTTGGTGTTTTTAAGATAACTGTTGGGTGTGACTTGAAATCACCTATAGTTTAAGCTACAGAACCAAGAAGGGAAGCTTCCAATTGCCCTTACTGGTATGGATTCTGTCCTAAAGCTTGAAATGGCAGTTTAATTTTAGATAACCAATTTGATGCTCCTATTTTTAGGCAGTGTACAAAACTCTAACATAGTGAAGAACAAATCCTGTTCTAGAACACTGGTTACAAAACAGAAGGAGAACTCATAGAAGGACCTCTTTGACCCTCCTTCTTGCTGAAAGGGAAAATACTTCAGTTGTAAAACTACCAGGAATTCCATAACTGTTTATGTTGAGATTACTTGATTTAATCTCTGAAATCTTTAAAAATGGGTGTTTGTAAATGCAGTTCTCCATTTCTCCTTAAATTGTTTCTTCTGCAAATACTTCAATTGCACCAGCTTCCTTCATGTCTTTTACCTACATGTATTTTATAAGCCTTTATGCAACTCCTAAGTTTTTATAAGCCCTTAAGTAACTTCTTCATCATTTTTCTTTTGTTTATTATGAAAAATAAGTTTCATGTGAACTTAGCAGAAGTAGTTGTACAGTCATTGATTATTAGTAAAAAAAATTATATAAATATAAAAATATGGATATTTATTGTGAGATAAGTAGTGATTGAGCTATTTTTTGTCAAGCTCAAAAAGTCAAGAACCACTCATCCAGCAGTTCAAGCTGTTGAAGGAAATGATTCCTTTTAAGTGGTGCATTTGGTTGTTTTTTTAATTACATCACACACTTTTAAACTAACTTTTACTGGGGAAAAACTTACTTGAAAGGTCTGAAAATTAAATGAACAAAAAAATTAAAATACAATTTAAAAAGCTTCTGTAAGCTCCTAAAAATAGGACAAGCATAAAGGTAAAGAAACATTAGTCATTTAAATAACTGCAGGCTCCACTTTCATGGGAGGCTCAATGTGAAATAAAATAAGATGTGAATTTTAAGTCCTAGATTCTACCTCTGAAGACTTTCAATCTATTATGAGCTTGAATACGCAAATACGTTTGGGATAAATTCTAATTAAAGGCAGTAATTTAAACTGTGAGTATTCAGTTCAGAATTAAAGTGAGCTTAATGGAATTCAGTGTAATGCACTTAGAAAGTTTGTAAACTTTCTGGAATGGCCATGGTTGACAAGGTCTAGGTTATTGCACAAAAAACATTGTTGAATTAATTTTCACATGAAATATATGTGCAGAAGAGCCTATTTCACTCAGAATTCACATATTAGCTTGTTATGCATTAGTTCTTCAATATAGACAAGCTCAAAGTTAAATTATTTCCTACAGCATTATAGGACTGAATTAAGAAGTACAATTTTTTCAACTTTAGACTGTTTCTATTATCCATGACAGACAAAATTAACCACAAATCCCTAATTAAAGACTTGATAAATGGGATTTGTTTGCCTTTATAGTAATAAATTTAGAATTGCTATTAATTGTGTTGATTTGAAGAATTTTACATTATTTGGATCTACCCAGTGATGTGACCTACCACATGAAGATCAGTTCAGAAGGGAAATGCAAAATAAATTGTTAATTAAGTAATTGTTGCACATTTCTTTTGTGTTTTTTCTGGTTTTGTTTGCCATTAGTATATTTAGTTATAAGTATTACATGATTATACTCATTTTTCTTTTCCCTGATCTGAATGTCTCTCATGACAAAGGAAGGAAAAAAAATTAGATGAGTAGTCAGGAGATTACCAGAACTATGTCTTATCTTGTGTTAAAATCAAATCTACTTTGCACTGTACATATATGGTCTCATATATACATACACACATTTATTTCTTTTAACCTGGACCCAAAATATGAAGAAAATTCTTCCTTCCAAGAGAAGTCAGCACAGGCTCTTAGGATTTCACTGCTGTCTGATGAATAAAATGTGGTCTGATGGTTAGATTTCAGATTTCTCCCTGAGATGCCTTGAATTTCATCTTTTCTTCATTTCACTGTGTGCTCTCTTTTTCTGTCCTTTAAGAATCCACAGGGCCAATTATTTTTCACTGACTGACTGTCTAAATATACACTTTTTATCATTTTTATTTACAGTTGGGTTTCTACAACCAGCAAAATGTATAGTGTAACACAGAAAACAAGTAGTAAAATGTCTAAGGGTTATGAAACTTGCCTTACATTTTTTTCTGAGCTGCCTGGAGCTCAGAGCATGCTCCTATTACTTATGTGCATAGATGCAGAACTGAATGTGTTTATGTTGGATAAGTTACTCTTCAGGCTTGCTGGTACTTTGTTTCTAAATACTATTTTCTTGAAGAAGTAGGCTTGAGCTTTTCAATTGAATCGCCTGTCTCTTGACAGGCAACTTAATTCAATCTGCTTGAATCAAGGTTCTTGTATTCTAAAGGGGAACTTTAAGGTGACCAAGAGAAGTCTCAGCTGCTTTTAATTTATTCAGCCTGACAGAAGGCAGAAGGGCGCTGACTGTGACTCTTCGTTGAAAGGTCATTGAAGTTGATATGCTTTGAAAACTCATTGTAGTTAATAACCGAAGTTTTACTGAACGGCAGAAATGCAAGGTAAAAAAATCGTATGCTACTGGAAGTTCTTCCATCCATTTCATTACAAACACTTAACTGGCTAAAAGTGTTTGGAGAACAGTATTTGACAGAATATGCCTTTTGATATTAACAGTGTGTAGTTACTGAAAAAATATTTTTTCCTTGGTTGTAACAGGCCAGAAACTCAGAAGTTCGATCAAATGCAGCATTTTTGTTCGTGGATGCTTTTCCTCTTCGGGATCCCAGTTTTAACACTCAAACGATGGACAACGAAATTCAGAAACAATTTGAAGGACTTTTTGTAAGTTTTAAGGAAACTAAAATGTTAAGAATGGAACTGCCATCAAAGCTGACTCAAAAACAAACTGTTGATGCCATCACAGTTTTTGGAATATCTAGATAATGTTCTTGGGAAATAGAAGCCTGTGATGCAGAAAATACAAAACCACCCCTAATATTTTATATCTCTGTAGCATATTGACAACAGATAACATACACCATTTTCAACTCTGTAAAGCAAATATTTGAGATTAATGAATAACAATCTGTGAATCTAAGATGCTCTTGAAAGACTAGATGTATGAGTGACCTTTACTTAACCTAGGATTGGTCAATTGTGCTTTTTGTTTAATAAGTAGGCATTCAATGGAAGTTTAGTACCATATTGTTAAATACTTCTGAAAATAAGTATAATGGGGATAGAAGCCTGTCTCTATATACCAGTCTAAACAAGTGAGAACAGGCATAGTATTTTCATTAGGAAATCTGCGTATGGTCTTTAAAAAATCTAAACAGCAGATCATTGAATGAATTTCAAAGTTTTTATGTTGTTGTATAGGAGCAGTGGTCAATGTAAACTCATACATAAAAGGAAGTCTAAACAGTCTTAGTCACATATGCAAGACGTAGTCTAAGAAACAGCTCACATTCTTTCAAAAGTCCAATTAAAAATATATATTGGACAATATTTGTTTTAATTTTGCTTCTGATTTAAATTTCCTAGTTTTCTTTAGTATAAAATGACTTGAGGGAACATTAATGTCACAGTGCTTTCATAATGATTAAAAGGTAATGGGATGCTGTTTGTTTAGGTTAACATCAAACAGCACTAGAGTCACAATAATGCATATGCTCACTTTATTGTTTTTCTGTTTGTTTTAGAGTCTTTTAGAGGATCCTCATCCAGTTGTCCGCTCTACAGGGATACTTGGAGTTACTCAGATAACATCCAAATACTGGGAGATGATTCCTCCAACAATTCTTGCTGATCTTTTGAAAAAACTAATTGGAGACCTGGCATGTGATATAGCATCTGCTGATGTCCGATGTGCTGTGTTTAAAGTAAATAGGTTTTTTCTAGATTTTGAAGTCATAGTTGTCATTGCTATGTTTTACTTGATGCATGTGTTTCTAGTATAGGCCACTTTAAGTCAAGGAAATTTCTTATTCTGCAAAATTACTTAGACAATAGAGTTCCAAATTCATACAAGTTTCACACATGCTTTAAAAAAGCCACACATTTGGAGGTCGAGAGAGGTTCTCCTGCCTTGCTACTCTGCCTTTGTGAGACTGCATCTGGAATATTGTGTCCAGTTCTGGGCGCCTCAGTTCAAGAAAGACAGGGAGCTGCTAGAGAGAGTTCAGTGCAGGGCCACAAAGATGATGGAGTAGAGCATCTCCATTATGATGGAAGACTGAGGGAGCTGAGGCTCTTCAGCTTGGAGGAGACTTGAGGGGTGATGTCACTAATGTTTACAAATATGTAAAGGATGGGTGTCAGGAGGATGGAGCCAGGCTGTTCTCAGTGATGGCCAATGATAGGACAAAGAACAATGCGTACAAGCTGGAACATAAGAATTTGCAAAGAAATACAAGGAAAAACTTATTCACTGTGAGAGCGACAGGGTACTGGCATGGGCTGCCCAGATGGGCTGTGGAGTCTCCTTCTTTGGAGACATTCAAAACCCACCTGGATGAGTTCCTGTGTGACCTACTCGAGGTGATCCTGCTCTGGCAGGGGTTTGGACTAGATGATCTTTCAAGATCTCTTCCAGCCCTTGATATTCTGTGACTGTAAGGAACAAATGCCTTTTAGTACCTATTTGGCTTCGTGAGTCACAACCACTTTGCCTTGTCAATCTTATATGTATTGTCTGGACCAGATAACTTAGATATTTTAGGTGTTAGAAATTATGCTTAGACTTGACAATGTATGCAAGCAGGTTCCATTATGTTTCTACATTCACTAACTCATCTCAAGACATGCACATTTATGGTATGACTTTGTGTTTGCGAGGAGTGGATGGTTTCTCTGGGAGTGCCACCCTCCTGCGTGTTGTTCATTGTTAAGGCTAGTTAAACTGCATCTTTCTAGTGTCTGATAATTAAGAGCCTGGATAGAGAAGTTAACTCCTTAAGCAGTATACTGACTTAAAGATCCTGTGTATATGTTAATTCAGCCTTAAATTGGAGCCATCTTCATGTTAATCCTCACTTGCTCCACTACAGCTGCATGAGGGTCTGTACTGAATAAGCTGAAAGTGCTGATTTAAAAATAGCTTAGAAAAAGAAGACATATTTTTAATCTGAAGTCGTCAGAGTTTAGGGATCTAGTATTGCTACCACAGAAAGTACTTGACATTGTGCCCTCAGGTAGAAAACAAGACCATGGCCTCATTCTCGATCTGAAGCTGCTTCAACTGAAATGATTTCACTGAACACAGTTCAGTGGAAATTTGAAAGCATTTCAACCATATTGAAAATTAACCATAGCAACTTTTAGTAAGGAACCTTAAAAGAGAAATATGCATACAGCGTCTGTCCCTACCTCATTTAACCTTACAGTTGTCATGGTCCTATTCAACCATTTTTAGGTGATTTTTTTTTTTTTTCTTCAAATCTACTCTTTTTTTTTTTTTTTTTTTTTATAATCTGTTTTTTCTTGCAGTGCCTACCCATCATTTTGGAGAACAAACTAAGTCATCCGTTACTGGAACAGCTCCTGCCAGCAGTCAAACATAACCTTCACGACAATTCAGAGAAAGTGCGAGTGGCTTTTGTTGATATGCTACTGAAAATTAAGGCAACTAAGGCTGCTAAGGTAGGATAAGTGACACTTGATAAGGAGCAAGAAGGAGATAAAATCAAGGCATTTATTTTTAAAAGAAGTACCTTTTGAGACTACTACAGTATTCCTAAAAGGGGGGGAAAATTACATGCTTAGTGTAGTAATACTCTTACTTACAGGTTTTCCCTGCTTCATCTGTTTAAGCATATAACTAAGCTTATTTCCAAGACTTTTGCTGTTTGTCACTGCTGTCCATTTTAAAGGTTTTGATCCAGATGTAGGTAGTATTATAGCATTATTTCTTTCCAGAGATTTTGTAAATTATTCTGAAATTGTGATGTCCCTGAAAACCCTTTTTAAATACAGAAATGATCGCTAGTCCTAATGAGCTTTCAGCCTTTCCATGGCTGCTCATCACAGAAAAAAATATCTTAGGTGATAGTACTGTGTCTGGATATTACTGCAGCAAAGATTTTGTAGGCATGCTGGAAAGTTTCCTTTTTCATTGAGCCAAATACCCTCTTCTCAGTTTCCTCTCTCCCTCAAAGTTTCCAATTCTTAGTAGGTCCAGCCTCTGTATGCTTGCCTGCTTTTCTTGCAGTGGCTGCTGGTATCACCAGCTCTTAGCAGGCCTTTCTCTCAGCGTGTGTCTGTCTTCCCTGCCCTCGTGTGGCCATGCCAGTGCAGAGCAGTAGGTACAGCTGTTCTTCCTGCTGGCTACTGCTTCTACCTTGTAAATGCTTAATGCCGGTACCGAATTCCTTCTTCCTTTCATTTATCTATTTTATAATTGTTGTCTTTTATGGGCATGACTTTTGGTATTTGGATATCTTTTTACAGTGATTTTTGAATGAACTTTCTATTCTGCTGTGGACTTTTTAGGGTAATACATTCCAGCCTGAGGCATTGTAGAATCTTTGAGCTCTTTCTGCTGTTAATGGTTTCCCAATTTCAAGTCCATATTTTATTTTGATTATGCTTTTGTTTCTTGCTAAGCCTAATTATTAGGACAGGCTTATCTTGTGCTATACACAGACACTATGTGAAGTCGCAGTATGTATCTCTGTTGCTCAGGAGAGAATTAAATTAATATTTGTTTTTTGAGATTTTTAAGGCTTCAGTGCTCAGGAAACACATCTATCCCTTACACAAGAATTACTTGCCTAATGTGTACCTTCCAGCTTTGATGACAGGACCTCAAAGACATTTTTTTGAGATTAAACCATCTTTCTGTCTTCTGAGTTCCCCAAAATATACTCAGAAGACAAGATAAATGGGAGGTGGTTTTAGAATTGAGAGCTTTTATCTTCTTGCACACAGGTTTGGGATAAGAATTTCAATAATGCAACAGCAAGTTTGGTACTTCCATAATACATACCTGAGTGCATTGATCAGGCAAGTCCACAGAAAACATGGAATGGAGACAAACACTACAAGATATTATCAGTCAGGCTGTCTGCATGAAAATTTTCCAGCAGGGTCCTAGTAATGTTTGCAACACTCCTGTGATTCACATTGTGCTGCTGTGCTACCTATACTTAGACAATTGGTTCTGGTTGTTAGGGTTATTTGGAGGTAACAGGAGGAGGCACTTCAGAGTTATAAATGTAGTATTCTGAAAGATAGCTTTTTTTCCCCCAAAGCTTCTACTTGAGTAAGTTCTCAAGCCAAACTTTACCAGGGAAATCTAAGGTAGAATGACAGAATCATGAACAGTTAGAGAATAGTATAGGGAAAAGGGCTCTGGGAATTCTGATGGGCAGCAGGATGACCATGAGCCAGCAATGTGCCCCCGTGGCCAAGAAGGCCAATGGCATCCTGGGGTGTATTAGAAGGGATGTTCTTAGTAGGTCGAGAGAGGTTCTCCTGCCCCTCTACTCTGCCTTCATGAGACCACAACTGGAATATTGTGTCCAGTTCTGGGCCCCTCAGTTCAAGGACAGGGACAATTCAGCTGGGAGACAATTCAGTGCAGGGCTACAAAGATGATGGAGTGAAGCATCTCTCTTCTGATGAAAGACTGAGGGACCAGGGGCTCTGTAGCTTGGAGGAGTCCGAGGTTGATCTCATTCATGTTTACAAATACGTAAAGGATGGGTGTCAGGAGGATGGAGCCAGGCTGTTCTCAGTGATGTCTGATGACAGGACAAGGAGTAGAAGCTGGAACATAAGAGGTTTCAAAGAAGAAAGAACTTCTTCACTGTGAGGGTGATGGAACGGGGGAATGGGCTGCCCAGTTGACTTATGGAGTCTCCTTCTCTGGAGACATTCAAATCCCACCTGGATGAGTTCCTATGTGACATACTCTAGGTGGCCCTGCTCTGGCAGGGGGTTGGACTAGATGATCTTTCATGGTCCTTTCCAGCCCTTGATTCTTACACCAATGGTTTCTGTGTGTTAGGAGATATATCAGAGAAATGGCAGAAACAAACAAGGAATGGAAAGGTCTGAAAGTGTTAGACTTAGAAATCTTAGTCACAACTTCTATTGTGTTCTTGTGTTGTTATTTATTATTTTAAAAATACTCAAGAGACATATTCCCCACTAATTAATTAGGTGGTATTTTTATTATCTTCTTATGTATTTTTTGACATTGTCTCTTTGTAAGTTCACACTCAGCTCATCTTGTGCTGAGTTTTAACTCTTCTTAAGATACAATATGCAAGTTTGTATGGTAAAATACTACAGTGCTTTAAACCAGTTTTTCAATGTTGTTGCTTTGCATACAGTCTTTTTAAAGTATTCATGCTACTGTTAAATGTATAAAAAAATACTCTTTGAAAGTTGTCATTTGGTATGAAAATTCAAGCAAACGGTCTTTTTGGCTTTCCTGAATTATGCATTTTTTGCCATTGAAGACAGAGGAAAAAGATAAATCTCAGCTTCAGAGATTTTTTTTTTTCCTTGGTAGTAATGAATTCCTTAGGCATGATGTATATTTTCCATCCACTCTGTGCTTTATTTTTATGTGCTAAGAGATTTAGGTCTTCTAAGGAAAGGATCAGGTTTACATAAAAAAAAAAAATCCTGATAAGCATTAGATGCTTTGTCATTAACTTCCTATTTATTTAAAAACCACAGTATATATCTCTGGTAAGCCCTGGGATTACTTTCATGCTTACTACAAGGACCTTCTTTTTATGATAATTCAGCTAGGGATACTCGTAGTTTGAAATCAAGAGGAAGTGGCTTCTGCAAATATTTCTACTCAATGATAAAGTAATACTTCTTCAATGCCAACAAACCGTATTTGGGGGAGGAAATTTTAGGGTTTTTTTAATCTGAAAATGCATAACTAATTCAAGGTTTTCTGAGGAAAAATTACAAATGTGAGTAGTATTACTGCTACCATAACGAACAGTTTATTCTTTCTGAGTTTCACTGCCTTTGATTATTGTGTTACAAATAAGCTACAGCTCTGCTAAGGTTGCAGGGCTGTGCTTACTCTTTGGATGGCTTTGGAAAGGGTCGTGTTCTGTACTGGTTCATAGGGCATACATCATGCTTCTAGGTAGTTTGGTCCTACTTTGTCCTGTGATGAGAATATGAAACATGGCACAAGATCACAAATAAATGTATTTTGTGGTGGTTTCCTTGTAAATAATTTTTCTCTATACCTATGGCATTGCATTAGCATTGCTGGTAAATTGAAATGGAATTGCATGAACCAGAATTTTATCAGTCTGCCAGAGATATCAGGAGATGTAGAGGTGCATTGCTGCAAAAATATGTGACTTCAAGTAAATGCTGGTATTTTGATAAAAATTTAAAATACTCAGCTTTTCTGGTAAATGCTATTTATATGTGTTGAGACCTTTGATGTGGACATCACTTCGTAAAGGCGATTGGGTTTGCTGCATTTTTTTAACTCCTTTAATATATTTTTCTCCCTTTACAAAGTTCTGGAAGATCTGTCCCATGGAGCATCTTTTGACTCGTCTTGAAGTTGATTCACAGCCTGTGTCACGACGCATAGTGAATCTCTTATTCAACTCTTTCTTTCCCATTAACCAACCCGAGGAGGTGTGGTGTGAGCGTTGTGTTACTCTAATCCAGATGAATCCAGCAGCAGCAAGAAAGTTCTATCGATACGCTTATCAATATACAGCCCCCACCAATATAGGTAAAGTACCCGACCTTGTGAGTCTTTCAAAATACTAATGTAATGGCTTTTACATTTTTTTTCTGTAGCAGTTGTACATTGTTGCTAGATCTTTTAGTTTTAGTATATTATTAGTTTGTAGTTTTTTGAATTCTGAACAACAGCAATGAACTTTGCTAATAACAGTCATAAGATTTTTCAACAATGAAGAGACCAAACTTTTCATTTCTGCTCTTAGGTGCTCTCTAGCCAGTGTTGTTACTCGGTCTCTCTTTTCCCCTTCTCACGTTTTACCTTAAAATGATCTGAAGCAATATTTATTTATCATGCAGAAATAGTGAAATAAAATACCCTGGTGCCTCAAGGGACTTGAGATCTTTATGTGGAAGATTTTATAAAAGGTGAAAAATATTTGTCTGATAATCTGATTATCTGGGATTTGTGGATCTGAGGCGATTTCAAGTTGTTCAGAGAAAATCCAAAAAAGTCTTCCTTCCTATTAAAAGCTTCAAAAACTTTCAGTGAGAAGGGTATGTACTGCTCAGAGTATAGCCATCTTTTATAAAAGGGCTATTGAACCAGCTACAATGAGGAAACATTTGTTTCAGAGGAGTTTTGATACTATAAAAATGAAGTAACCAGCGTTGGAGTGGCTGAGGTAAAATGCCCAAGCTGTTGCCCCTTGACTGATTACCTTGGCAAGGTAGTTTTGAAATGACTTTTACTAGAGTGGACACAACCCTTTTACTTTTATCTAGAAATGAGCTCCTTATTAAGGAGTGCAATCGTTGGGCTGCTATGTCTTTCATAAATGATTGAAATTGACACTAGAGGGCATGTATTAATGAACATAGTTCATTTAATAAATGGCTATGCCAGATGAATGTGGGACTTGTGGGAGCTTCCTTTGACCCTGATTTGATATGGTGGATGTCAATTTGTAGTAGATTTTTCAAGAATAATATTATAGAACCTGATGATAACGTTGCCATTTCTTCCTCATACTTGAGGATATTGTCGCATTTGTTACATTTTGTTTTAGAAGGAATTTTTTTCTTCTTTTCCTAATTTATTTTTGGTTCTGTTGCCTGCTTTTTCAGACTAGTTTTCCAGCATTACTTAAAAGGATTTGCTAGTAATCTTCCTAACAAATAAAAAATGTCCAATTTATTCTTACTCTATTTAAATGTAGCTAAATTGATGCTTACTATCCGGCGCTGCTTGAATGCCTGCATCCAGAAAGGAATGAAGGCCAGTCTTCATGAAAGTGGTGGTGATGATGATGATGATGACGATGATGGTGATGATGGAAGTGAAAAGGAAAATACAAGTGTAAGAACATCCTCTATATGATAGGTTCTAGTAACATTTTTTCTGTGGTTCGTAAATTGAGACAAAAACAGGTAATGATATGTCATGGTTTGGCCCAGCTAGCACAGCAGCATACGACACTCTCTCACTNTCCTTCCCCCATGCCTCCTTTCTTCCTGGTCTCAACTCACTGCTGTCGATATCTCTACCTCCTCCCCCCACAACGGCTCAGGGGGGCAGGGAATGGGGAATGTGGTCAGTCTCTCACAGATGGGCTCTGCCGCTTCTGTCTTCTCAGATGAGGATGACTCCTGGCATTGCTCCCTTGCTCTGATATGGGGTGCTTCCCAAGGGACACAGTCCTCAATGAACTTCTGTGGTGTGGGTTGTTCCCAGCAGCTGCGGCTTCTGCTGGTACAAGGTCCCTCACACGGGACACAGTCCTTAGTGAATATCTCTGGCGTGGATTCTTTGCCATGGTTGCACTTTATGCAGATACAAGATCCCCCCGTCAGACATGGCCTCTTCTGGGCATAAGTTTAATGAGCTGCTTTGTCTTGGGTTCCTTCCCACAGTTACAGCTTCTGTGAATATTGGGTCCCTTCCCTGGGACACGGCCTCCTCTGGCCATAGTGATAAAGGGTCCCTCCCTCGGGACACAGCCTTCTCTAGCCATAGTTCTAATGAAGAAAATCACTGCCCCTGGCTCAGGGTCTGCAGTGAAGTGATTGGGTCCCTCCCATGGGACACAGCCTACCTCGGCCATAGTCACTGTCCCTGGCACAGGGCCCTTAATGAAGTGAATAAGTACCCCTGGCTCAGGGTTCTTAGTAAAATGAATCTCTGCCCCGATATGGAGTCATTATCAAAATGAATGTCTACCGCTGATGCAGGGTCTTTAAAGAAATGCAAACAAATCTCAGCTTCACCAGTCCTCTCTGTAGAATGCAGGGGAGTCTCTGCTCCAGAACACCTCCTCCTCTCGTCCCTCACTGACCTTGGGTTCTGTGTGGTGGTTTCTCTGACTCTTCCCACTTCTTGCACCACCACCAGCCAGAGAAGAAGAAACAGAAAAAGAACAAAACAGGAAGAAGAAGGAGGAAGAAACCCCAGCTTCTTCTTAAAAAGTGATCGTAGAGGCATCTAATTGGCTCAGCTCCAGAAGTGGGTCTGGCTCAGAGCTGGGAGGACTTTCAAGCAACTTCTTACAGGAGCCATCTTTACAGCTCCTTCCTCCTTACCAGAAAAGGCTGTCATGTCAAACCATGACACTATATGATAGAAATCTACGGGAAATCCCTTGGGCATCTGTGGAATCAGAGGAGGAGAACTGCCATTATGGTGTTTTCATGCCCTGCAAATAGCAGAAATTTGGTGAAGTAGATAGTACAAGATAGAAGGAATATGAAGCAAATTTTAAATGAATACTTTCCTAATTCCAGTTTTTCAATTAAATTAGTGAAGAAGTGAATGTTTCAAGATAACTCAAGTTATATGTAGAGAAACTGAATAAGAATTCAAGACGGAATTGTGGAGTTCCACAACAAACACCAGGAACTTGTGAAATGAATAGATGGATTTTCAGGGGTGTTTTCAAAACCTAATTTTAAGCTAAATTTCTATTTGAGAATACAATAGATAATGTCATCTAAGTGTTTGTATTTCAGATGCTGAATAATGTGTTGTCAATAAATGATGTGGCCAGCATGGCAAGTTTATTGGAGATTACTGTAATTCTCTGGAGAAGTATCTACAAAGCACTAGATCACAATGAAGAGGCCAAAGATTATGCTATCAGAAAATTTGCTTCTGTACTTCCTGAATATTTTAAAGTATTTAAGGTAAAGCCTAGATTTTACTGTAAATGCTTACTGTTTTCTTCAGGTGCTTTCATGTGTTATGTCTTTTATCCGTTCGCGTGGCATTGAGTATTCTTTCTCACTGTTGCTACGAACCATAAACAATAGCAGATTTCTTGGAATTCCACAGCTAGTTAGAAGCTATTCTCCAATTCCAATATCTGACCGATGAACCATTATCTAAATAGTCAGCATAGAAATTCTTCTGCAATAAATTGCTCGCCTTGTGGTATTTTTGTAAGATTCAGTTCTTTTGAATTATTTTGGAGCTTTTGGAAATCAGTAACTGAAAATGTGTCGTTGCAGGATAAATTGTCAGTGTATATGAGACTCCAGATGTTTTTCTATCCCCTCTCTGCCAAACTCTTCTACCACCAGCACTTCCAGCTGCTGGAAGAGACAGCTGAGGCTCCTTTTTTGCATTCTTGTGATTTAGTTTCTGCTAATTTGATTCTACTTTCTAACAGTCTTTTGAAGCATTTATTTATTGTTTGGGTTTGATATAAGCAATTAATGAAAATTACTCACTTTCAAGTAGTTACTCTCCTTGATCTATTTAGTTGTTCTGGGGTTATTCTTCAGGATGCTATCTTTTGATAGTGGCTAATAGTATGTGCTGCACCCTGAAGTGCATTTTAAGGGTTTATCTACCAGATGTCTGGTTTTCATTTATGACTTTTATGCTGAAGTATATGGCATACAGCATATAGCTGGCTGCCTTACTTAACAACATTCAGGTTTGCTTTAGATAATCAGGGAGTGGAAATCAATTTGTTGCTACATAATATTCTGCAGCACAGATATACCAAATGCTCTCTACTCTGTGAGCATTTGGATGTTGTCAGAGACATTCCAAATGTCTTTTTTGGTAGAAGATGTAACATCATTCCTGAAAGGTTCTCACGAACCGACAAGATAGCCAGCTTTAGCAAGCAACCTCTTTGACTTTGATATTCTTATAGTGAGTAAGCAGCTTGGATCTGAAAAGACCTGTCATCAGAGGCTTAGTTGCTAAAAGACTGTGGATTAAAGCAGCAAATCTCTTCTCTGAAAAGCTACAAAACATATTTTAAAATATTCTTTTTAGAAATGATCTATAGAAGTTTTAGATCTGCAAATGTCTAAGTAGGTAATAATTTTATTTGATTCTATTTGTGAAGCTTGGATGTACAGATGTATTATTTTTGAAGCATTTTTTACATAGATTGGTTTCTATATAACACAGGCAAGACTATGAGGAGGTCTAGATCGTGTATTATGATGTGTGGTAATGACTTATATAACCATGGAAATGTAAAATGAACTATAAGTACCCTGTCTTTCAAAGTGATTAAAAAAATTCTGATATGAATGACTGTTCATGAAGGCACTACTTACTTGAGAGTTAGATGGTGCCATGATTGTGCAATCGAATATTAGCCACCACTAGGAAAAATGGAAGCTAAAGCTTGTTATTTCTTTTTCAATGGTTATTAATCTAATGGGGCCATAATTATTCATAGTAGTTGTTCTGACAGTTTTGCAGAAAGCTGAATGGTAATTGATGATTGACCTAAGACAGCAGGAATCTGAAATTTCAGATTGTAAGCCACATGTTGTTATGAGATTCTTTCAGTTCCATTTCTACTGAAGGGAAATCTTTGAGATAATTGTATCATACTTATTCAGTAGTGTCTTCAGTTTTGTGTGCATGCGTGTACCTGTACATATACTTTACATAGTGTACTTTTTTAATCCTAGGATGAGCGTTGCACGACTCCATTGGTTATTCTGGCTTCCTTTATGCCCCCTGCTGCTATTCCTACATTCAGGTATGATTTTTAAATCCAAACTACGAATGACAGGAAATCTTCTGTTAACTGTATTTGATAATTTTTCACAACTCGATGTGTTAAATTCCTGTTTGGTTATTTTAATCCACTAAACAATTTTGGTAAAGCCATTGGTGAATGTTTTTTTGTGTTCTACTGGTTGATTTTCTTTGGATTATTTCTGCACTCATGGATATAAAGCTAATGCGTCTCTGTTTGTTTATTTCCTTTTAAGCTGTGGTGTGATCTCCAGACTCAGAAATATCGACAATGGAGCTGACCAAAACAAATATTCTACCCTGATAGACTGCATGTGTCGCTGGGGTCAAGTGGGACATATTCTGGAGTTAGCCTGTGACTGGCTGTCTGAAGCACTGAACCCAAGAAAGGTGCGCGTATGCATACAGCAAACAATTAAGGAATTTATGCATTGCATAAAGACATCATATTGGGTTTTTTTAATGGAAGAAGCCTCTTTAATGCCATGTTATTCTGCTTTGAAATTAATTGTAAACTAAAATACTAACAGTATTGTGCTGGTTTTGTAATGTTCTCTGGTATAGAGTATTAAAACATCTGAACGACGAGTACGGATCCAAGTAACACAGGAATCAAAGCCAGAATTAGCAGTTGATTACATTGAATATTTATTGACTCATCCTGTTAATCGTGGTTGCCTACTCTCTGTTCCTGAAAAGAAACTGATGAAACTTTTGAAAATTCTCAGCACAGCAAAGGTGTAGTATTCTTCTTACTGTAAACAGTGCTTACAAGTGGGTGCTTAGCATCATATATGACCTGAGTCAAATTAAAGGCCTGCAAGAATAAATAAATAAGATCCATGATCCTTTCTTCAACTATAAAAAGATTTGTACTTCAAACAAATATTCTGAACTAGAAACATAGTAGTTCAGAATTGTTTACAGATGGCAGATTTTAGCCAGCTTGTCACTTTTAAGTGTCTCAATTTTTTTGTGATCTAATATTAAGCATTTTTAAGGGACCTGACTTTTGGAATATACATGTAAGGAATAGTCTGAAAATCAGTTATGGCATTGCAAAACAAAAAGAATTGGAAATATACCTGTTGGGTTGGGAAACTTTTTTTGTGGGTTGTTTCTTTTACGTCTTTTGATTAAACCTGTTGAGAAAAGAAGCATTTGAAAGGATTTCCTGGAAAATATAAATGTAAATCTTGGTGTTTCAGGAGGTTCTTGGCTCAATTCTGAAAGCAACTGATTCAGGTTCTGGAAGGTGCAGTGAAGCAACTGGCCTAAGAGCCTTCAGCCTCTTCTGTAGGCTGAGTATTCATCTTCAGAACAAGGTATGGTTATACCTTTTCAGTATAGACTGAGGATATAGTTTACAATATCAGGAAATTCCAAAAGAATTTGGATGCACAATTGGTACATCTCTATTATAATTTTTTTTTTCAGTTTTCTGAAGAAGGAAAAGAAGAGGATCGCCTCTCGCTTCTGAAGGAGACAGGTGCTTGGATAGAAAGTCAAGTTGTACCTTTTACACTAGCAAGTGATCAAGAGGATGGCATTTCAAAACACAACAGTGTTTCTGAGTTAATTATCCAGGTTAGAGGTCTCTAATAACATAAATCAAACAGCTGCCAATCTGCAAAGACGGGTGTGTAGGAATGGTATACTGCCAACAGTGCAGTGCTGCTTTTGGAGCCCAGCAAGTAAAGGAGCTAATGAAACACAGTCCTGATTGTTCTGAGGTTACAGTTTTGTGCTTTGGCTATTCCTTCAACTGCTTAAAACCACGCACTTTTTTTAAAAAAAAAACATTGCTTTGAGTTTAGTTATAACTTTTATAAATGTAAAAATACATAAATATCGTTGCCTTTACCCTAGCAATTAGATCAGGTAGCTGGAGTCAACCCTACCTTGTTCTCGTGTGGACTTTTTTTCACCTAAAAGTGCATAATATACTCATTGTATCTCTTGAAGTGAGATTGGAACTTGTTTTATATCTCACACATGTGAAAATGCCCACTTCAGAAATTTCTAGCACAGCAGGCAAAGTAACCTAGGTGTCTCAAATATTAGGTTTCTAACAAGTAATTCTTGTCCACAGTCCGTCATTTCCCATATTAAATAAAGGTAACGTTTATGCTGTGTTATGAAAAGTACATTAAAACAGTTAAGACTGTCACTGAATCTCAGTTCTAAGAAAAAGAAAATAAGTTGCTGAAAACAAGGGTAGTTGTGTGGTAGGGTGGCACTTAGTATTCTGTTGTTCTCATGGCATAGAAATTCCTGGAAATGACTGGAGCTCAGTACATTATATTGAATAGCACAATAGACAATGACTTAGAGGACCAGGAAGGTGGTGTGATTATGAGAGAGGTTTTAGATCTAATCATGTTTGTTTGTTTGCTTGCTTGCTTCCTTTCCTTCCTTCCTGCTTTCCCCAAAGAAATAGGTAAAATTATCCCATGAGGAATTCAATGTGCTTCGTTCTAGAGCCAAGTCTCATAGAACACGTCTTTGGAAATCAGCAGAGAGGTAGAGTGTGAGTTACCTGTGAATTTAATAATGAGGTCAGTCTTGTAGAAAATCCCACTGCTGCAGCCAAATGGCCTTTTGAAAAGTATAAAGAGATAGTTACTGCCTTTTGAGAAATTGTGTTTACTGGAGGAAAGAGCAATGGAAGCGTTTGGAGGAGAAATGGTTGGAACTTCTACTTTTCAAAGGCTGGGAATTGAGGAACTCCAAGTAGATGCACCAGCTCTCAGGGCAACTTGACTAAGCTTTTGTGGTTTGACTTTTTTTTACGTTTTACTGAACAGTTACTTTATATACTTTTTGTTTCTCATATGCTTTTTACATCTCCTTTTTAGGCCTACCTGACAGTATGTAAAGATGTCATAATGATTGGCCTTGGAGATCTCACGTTTCAGTCACACCTTTTAGATATGGCTCTTTCGGTTATACAAACAGGTATGAGATTTTGTTAACATCAACCTCTCCATATACATTTAGCTTACTTCTTTTATATTAGCAGAACTGTTGTTTTTAGCATTTTGGAGTCTCTCAAAAAATGGTGTTTACAGCTTATGCTAACTAGTCCTAAAAATATGGTCAAAGGTCACAGGTTTTCAGAAAATTGCAAGCAAGCAGAGAACCAACCCGTAACCATGTCACTGCTGTTTCCTCCTTGCTCTTAGAGTCCAGTTATTACTATCTAATTTGCAGGGGTGGAGGTATATGTAAATGTACACACACACACACACATATATATAAGGGCTTTCTTAACATATGTATAAAGTGATGTTTGTCTATTTGAGAAATGTGTGTGTGTATATATCAGGATGCCTTAGGAGATAAAACTGTAGCTCTATTTAAATTTGTCTTACATTTGGAAAGTTTTTTGTACAGTACAGACAGAATCAGAGCTCAGTTCCTGAGGAAATCTGCAATTTTATTCCTTTATATTTCAAGGGTTGGAAAGGACGCTGGATTTATACTTAAAATATTGATTGAGCTGCATGAAAATTTCAGCTAAGGATGCTCAGAAACTAAATATATTGTCTAAACTTGTAAATAATAGCTATTTATGGTATATAGCTGAGTTTCATTCAAAGCTTGTTCCTGAAGTATATTTTATTGTAATTTTTATATCATGGTGTTTTATCTCTTTCTCTAGAGAGAGGTGGCTTTTGTGCTCCAATCTTACTCTACATTCTAAAAGAAATTATTGAAGCTTCTTTAACTCAAAATCCTGAGGCAGGTGAAGTGGCAAATCTTTTCCACACCGTAGAGACCATTTTCCAGAAAGTTTTAGAATGTGTGGCTCATGGACTGAAGAAACAGCAGGAAAAAGGGATTCAGGTATCATATTACAGTTGAAATTGCTACTTAATGAATAGATTAATCCATACTTTCTATGCACTCAGGCACTTTGAGGTTGTTAGTCCAGTTGATGTCTGATTAAATTTTCAGTTACATTTTCTAAGTTTTCTTCTTACTAATTATTTTCCAATCCATTGTTAGCTTCATCATGACAGAAAAAATAGTAAATTGGAGAACAATGCATCCTATTACCAATGATCCTGAACCGTGATAGTCCTCATAGGTTAGTAAAGTCATCTGCAGTGAAATGAAGTTTCTTAATCCAGAACAAATAATTTTATTGTATATATTATGAACTTGGAAAGCAGCAGAAATTGTCAGTATTTCATTTATTTTTTCAGCCTGAATTATGTATTTAAAATATGCTTATATATTATGCTTTAAAATATGTATAGTGTCATAAAGTTATTTACAACCTCTTATCTTCACAGAAAAGTTCACTTCTTGTATTTTACAGCAGAGACTTAGTAGAGAGATGAGTGGATCGCTCAGGAAGATTTAATAGTCTGCTTTTCAGGATTTTTTAAAAACAGTTGTTTTTTGTTACAATCAGTATTTTGTTTATTTCTGGCAAATTTATGAAAATTCCCAAAGCTGTTGCTGATTCTACCTCTGATCTCAGGTGACTAGAATATGTCAATAGCTTTTAAGGTGTGATCTGCACTTCTTCACAGAGAAGCTTGCTGAAATATTTCAATTATCCTCACAGAATCTGAAAACAATGATGTGTTTTTCTTTGGTTTTAGTTGATTCACTCTATTCAAATACCTCTTGGAGAATTCATACACGCAGTCCAGTGCTGGCATTCATGTTGCCCAGCAGTTCACCAAGGTGTGCTCTCTACTCTCCTGGCTGCAATAGTAGCTGAAATAAATTACATGCTGCAGAAGGTAAGGTTAATGCTGGCTTGGTATTGTTGGGTTTTCGTTTTTACACTTACTGCTCTTTAAACACCATGTTGGAAATACAGAGCTATGTTCAGAAAGTGTGACTGTTGAACTGCAGATGAAGATTTTATGTGGTGAAGTGGAATGAACAGGAAAATTTGTCATGATTTCACATGATGACATGTTTCTTGGGTGTATGAATACAGCCGTGTAAGAACAGACTTGGCCTGACACTTATTTGACTATTTGCCTCTGATACAAGAATATAGACACAGGCAGTGTTGGAAGTTACTGATGTGGTTTTTGAGGTATTCTCTCTGGGCTTTTTTGTACTGAGAAGGAGTTACTGTTCTTTTTACTGCCTGAGAAGGAGTTACTGTTCTTTACAGCGGTCCCTACGGTGCTGTGGTTTGCATTAGTGGCTAGAACACTGTTGAGGACATAACTCTGTTTTGACTGTCGCCGAACAGTGCCTGCAGAGTGTAAAAACTTTCTCTCTTCCTCTCACTCCTGCCCTAAAAACATGTAAGTAATCTTCAGATGGACAAGAGGCTGAGAGGGGACACAGCCCAGGCAGTTTGCCCAAAAGCACGTTCCATACCATTCAATGTTGTGCTCAGCAATAAAAGTCTGCACAGAGAAAGGAGGAGAAAGGGCTCATTTGATCTCACCAGCACTGGGGAACTTAAGTAAACCACTGATCTCTGAAAGATTCCTGTTTCTGGATCTGTCACATAAGGTTCTGTAATCCTCTTCCAAAGCAGGCTGATCTATTGCTTGGCACTGTTCGCTTGGGCATTCTCTGCTTCCATACACATATATTTCTCATCCAGCATCCATTTTTTTTGTTCCTTTGGTTTTTGCCCAGTGGATTTCCAAATTTACCATCTGAGTTTCTTTGGAAGCACAAATACTAAAAAGAATATGTAGACAGAGGTTATTGTGTGTGCTAAAAGTCCAAAGAACCATGACTTGTCCTTGAAGGACAGAGGTAATGTTCTCAGTGCATGTTCCTAACACGGGTTGTGTAAGGAGCAAATATGGCTAGTAAGGTTGGAAACCCTGAAAACTAGCAAGGAAGAGCAGAGGTTCTTTAGCTCAGGCTGTGGTTGCTAGGTATGTCAGAAATAGCGCAATGAATGCTGGCCAGAAAGTACTGAGGACAGCACATCTGCTTCTAAGATTCTGTGTTACAAAAGGAACTGAAACAATACCAGAAATCTACCTGTAAATATTGATGTATGAGCTGAGGGACAGTGGGCTGAGGGCATGCTCCTGACACAGAGTAAAAGTTTGTGATCTGCAAAGTTTATGGTCTTGAATGATACTGTAGATTCATGCTCAGATTATGAATGTTCATTGCAGTAAGTTGAGCTGGGGTTTTCTCTGCCCCCAGGTTTTTGTACTAGTAAATAAAAGTTCGATTCTAACTACTAGTCCTGCTATTCAGAACCTCCTACCAAAAGCTGACATGGGGAACTGGGAAACCACTGTTATCTCAGCTATTTTTAGAAATTATGTAGCACACTTAAACTTGGAGACAGGAAGGATGCTCATATTTTGCATTTAGTCAGCCTGTGCAATGGTGACCAATAGTGTAGTTATGTGAAACTTCTATTCAGAACAACTGTTAAGGATATTTGCCTTCATACATTTACTGATTATTTGTTTTAGTTTTGGCCCTTCTAATTTGTTTGTCTGTTTGGACACAACACAATTGAATCAAGGGTGTTCAAAGAACACACTTGGTTGTTCTAATTATGTAAGGTTAGGTCTTGGTTAGTGCAACTATTGAAATACAGATTCACTTGGATGTTTTCTGCATTTGTATGTTTCTTGATCTACAACACTTGTTGATGTTTTTCTTTTTTTAGGCTTCCAATGAAAAAGACTTCACTATACCAAAGACTATTTCAGACCTTCCTCCTCTTTCAAGCAGCTTAATGGCTATAATAATGAAGTCAGTTACTGTTGTCAGGTAAATGTCTCTATGTGAATTTATCCATGGTTCTTGGTAATGTAGAACAGCTGATGAATTGTTAATAAGTTTTTTTAACTTATAAATTTTGAGAAACCAGAAGCTTACTAAATTTACCTGCAATACTTTATAATCTCTTTGTCTTGACATATTGCTTATATGTATTGATTGGAGGGTTGGTTTCATTTTTTTTAATTGCTTCTAAGAGTGCTTCTTGTTTACAGGACTATTCATCTAAATGAGTACTTTAACCATATTTCTGGACTTACTCTTTTCATAGGATACTTAAAATCGTTAGTCACCTCAAAATAGAGGTATTTAGATGATATAAAATATTTACTAGAAATATCATTAATCCTTTAATTGACTGTCTGCAATGAAGTGACAAATGTACCGTGGCTTTGTTAAGATCACAAAATTCAAAATGGTTTTAAAGTGCCTGAGTCCTAAATGCCTCCAAAAGTAGGGTTATGTCATTATTTTTTAAGGCTTAAACTGTTTATTTGCTATATTTTAGTGAGTACCTTGAATATCTTTTAAAATTGTTACAAATGAATTTCATTTTGCTTAGTTTGTTCATATTATATTTTTTAATTTATGTGACTATATACACCAGGCTTTTAAAAAAATGCTCAAGGGGCTAATGTGCATTCCTCAGAAGCCTTATCACTCTCAATGCTTGCCACAAGTAACTCCTGTACTTAAGTTCCTCATCTGACACACATTGAATATCCCTGTCTATGCTGTCTTGGCTTTTTTTTTTTTCTTCCTAATCTTCCTCTGTTTCTAGTTGAACTTGCAAAACAAAGGGCTCTGAAGAGACCAGCAATAGGTTTTGTAATCCTAATTTTACTCTTCAATGAGGCAACAGCTATCCATCAAGGTGCTTTCTTTCAGTGAAACACAATTATTTTGCACACTTCTTATGAAAAGATGCAGAAATTTCATTTTTTTTTTCTTGTGGTGGTCAAAGTCAATCTTGTCCATTCTTGCAGAGAACCAGATTGTTCGTACAAGTACTTTGATAAACATCTATATATATCTTTTAGTATTTATGGTGCGAAGAAGATATAAGTCAGGAGATAATTACATCTGCTTCCTCTAGTGCCTCAGGACTGAGAGAACTTTTAAGGCTGTTTTCTTATATTGGTCTGCATTGATAGACCATAATCAGAGTCCAGTAGTAAATCACTTAATCTCTCAGAAATCATCATTTTTCCTTTGACATTACAGAATCTGATGCCAGCTTCTGTTCTGTGAACACGCAATCATATGGCATCAGGTTCTGCAGCATCTATTATGTTTTCAGTTACTAATTAGCCAGTGTCTAGCACTGCATTTCAGCGATAATGCTGAGTGACTTGGACAATGATTTCCTTTACTGGGGAACTATCTGCATAGGAACCAAATATTTCTCTCCCTTACTTTGAAATGTATTTGTAAATAGCTTATTGTTCTGTTCTGTTTTGTCTTTGCCTGTGAGACACGTGACCCTTATGAGACGGAGCTGCAGTGAGACTGTTTACAGGTTAATAAAATAACAGTAAAGTCAAAGCAGATCAGAAGACTGTCAGTTAGCAATTTAAGAGCAATATGAAATGGAGGCAATATTTGGTTGGATTAGTCCACAATGATACAATAAAACTGATGCAATGCATGAGCGACTTCAGAATATTTATTTCAGAACCTAAAGAGGTTTCACCTTTCTCAGCTCTTTGAAGCAATATTTGAGCATATTTACAGAAACGCTAGTGGAGGTTGGTTCCTCTCTTCACTGTATATTTCATTTTGATACTTTAGCACAATAAAAGCCTGAAGAGCAGATGAAGTCAGAACTGGGTATTTACAGTGTTCAGCTTTGGTAACAAATACTATTACCAAAGATATCTTTACATGTTTTAGGGAATGTTACTGTAACATCCATTGCTCTTACTTTTTGAAGGACCTAAGGGAAAAGTATTTCATTTTGGGCTCTAAGGTGTAGAAGGATTACAGATCTTCTTCTTGTTCTTTTATTTTTCTCTGGTTTTGAGAATTGCTTCTAAGTTAAAGTTGTTATTTTTACCATAGATACTATTATGATCATTTAGTGGTTTCATTCTGTGCTATTGCCTTATTTCATATTGCAGTTTAGTTTGGGTACCAAACCTCTTCCTTGGCTCCTTTGTTTCAATTCTCTTAACTTGACGTATGTCTCAAAACACCTCTGAAGTTTGCTGCTAATACTATCATCTCTTGCTAGAAACGAGTCTTTTAAGATACATCGGAAGTTAGTATTTATCTCAGACTTTACAATGAAAAACTGTTTTGGTTCCCTTGGTCTTCTTCATACTGGCAATAGCTAAGTGTAGTTTGGAAGCGTTTCAGGGCTGTAGTTAGTTATAAATGTTCTTCTCCTCTGTTCTGTAACTGGAAAACTATTGTAATTTTTGAGATACACATTGTAGACAATTGAGTTGATTAAACTCCAGTTTCTAATCAGGCTAGAAATAGTAATAGTTTTAAGGGCATGAATAGTTATGAACAAACCGTTGGAGTCACATGTTCTATGTTTTAAAACTTCAGTAGGAGTTAGAAACTTCAATATAATTTCATTGAGTTAAATTCCAGTAGAACCAACAGCTTTTTCATGGATTAACTTTCCCAGAACAGTCCACGAGCTCTTAATTTCTCTTAACAGCTACTTATTCTGTGCACAAACTTTATTTTCTTCCCAGGCAATCTACCACTCTGCCAACTTGGAGATACTCTCAGTTCCAGAAGCAGCATTACCCAATAGCCACTGCTTTGTCCTGCCTGGTATCTCTGAAGCTATGGTGGCAGAGTAGCATGATAACAAACATGTTCAGTTTTATTTCAAAAGAGATATGATTTATCATGTATTTTTGCTTCATTTGTTCCTTAGGTCACTTTTAAACGAATTAATGGAGTGCATTCTCTCTGAGGAAATTGAAGGGATTTTTAGTCTCACAGCTACTGTCTGCATTGTAAATATAATTAAAGGTCAGAAAAAACATTTTTGTCCACTTTGTTTCTTTTTATGAGCTACATCTTGAAAGCTGAGTTTGTATGTACTTCAACAGGAGCTTTTCTTCATCCTGTTAAATTACCATTTTTCAACAGGATTTAAGGTTATATCACTTAGAAATTATGTTGTTAAGCTTTGAACTTTCAATCTGTTTGCAGTGAGTTTAAAAATACAACTTTCTACCAACTCACAGAATTCATCTTTGTAGTCTTTTTGCTGAAATACACAGTAATTAATCCAGGACAGTGAAATTCTAGTTTAAACTTTCATTAAATAATATTTTACATTTTAAATAATCTGTGAAAATATACAGGGGTGGGTTGTTTTTGAGAAATCATTATTTTTGTCCAACAATGTAATCCTATTTCAAATAGGTAAGCACAGAAGTTCTCTTCTAAAGGATGTTGCACCTGCCATTCAAAGGAAACTGTTAATGTGCAGGGATGCTGCCACAGAAGATTCTAGCAGCACTAAAAGGTAAATGTGCAGTGGGAAATGAACACTAACCTATCCTATGCCCTCTCTGTAATAATTGGCTTGTGGTTTATACTTACTTTATACAATGAGAACATTCAAAATGACTGCAAGGTTTAAAATGGCGGAGAAAAAGATGATGAGTATTGAGGGCAGCCCAGGGTTAAATTTCTTGCCCACACACTGGCTGTGATTGCAATCTTTATGTATTTAGTTGGCTTTTATGCATTTCATTTGTATGTGTTATGACTTGATCATGTATATTGCAGGATTTGATTCAAAGCAAGTATTCTATTTGCTATTTCTTGTTTCTGAGAAGATTCTACTCCCACGTTTTGGTATTAGGCACATGAATGTGCACCTATGCAGAGGGTAAAAAGCCATTGTTACATTCAGTTAAAGACCTTTCCACAAGTGATTTTATTCTGCTCTTTTGGAGGATTTCAGTATCATATATGGTTGACTTCAAAGTTATTTGGGCTAAGATTCTTGAAAGGGATTGTCTAGATTATATTTATAATAATTTCTTTCACACCTGCCAAAGAGAGACAGCCCTGATGAACGCTTTCACCTTAAACATCTCAAACTTGCTTACATCTAAACTTTTGTTAACATTTGATTTCTGCATAGTTGTTGATCTGCCCCTGCAATTAGAGAACATACAGATTAGACATTAGAAAGCACAGACAAAGGGTGTGAAGGAAACAGGCTATGATTATGGACATTCATCCAAAGATACAAAGATAGTCTCACTGGCCAGAGGCTTGTTGTTCTCCAGCCTCCCGGTGACCGATAGATGTAGAGTTTTGGGTGCTGTGCTGTGAATGAATTGGTGTTGCATGTTTAAAGGCAATGCTAAAGTTGTGAGATGCTACTGTATGAGAAATGTTTATCAAGGAGGCCATGTTGGCAATATCCTTTTCCTGTTATACTTCAGATCCTTAGAGCTTGCACTTGAGTTGTATCAAGAAGGCTGACAGCTATGCTCAGTGTGCTGGCAGTTACTGTACAGTATATATCCATTTTGAATTGGGTCAGAAGTGCAGAAAGTAAATTGGATTTTTCCAGGGAAGAAAAAAATCACCTAATGTTCTGGGGAATACATTAAAGAAGCTGTGCTGCTACTAACAAAACATGTGTTCATTCATTGAAATCTGCTCCTGTATCAGAGCCTAAAGGGTATTATGTAACTGTTTAAAGAGATATATCATCTTAAGAGCTAGACCAGAAAGTTTGATGAAATATGTAAGTCACTTCAGTTATGTACCATCAAAAATGATTTTTTTTTTAAAAAGGAGGGAGAAAAATCAAAACATTTCCTGACTGACATAAGTCAATACAACANAAAAGGAGGGAGAAAAATCAAAACTCTTCAAAACTTTTCACTTCCATTTCCTGACTGACAATAAGTCAATACAACGCAGAATTTTTGCTGTCAACACTTGGAGTGGTTTCTACAGAGGACATTGTGCTCAAGTAACATTAAATTGATAATAAAATAACCCACCTAGTTTAAAAAAAACATGTAGAAATCCAATTATGTAGTGATTTATATAAGTCAGAGTGACTTTGCTTTCTGGGTAGGTTTTTTAATTATTTGTTCATCTATGAACAAACTTCTTTTAGTTGAGACCTAGAAACAAAGCTTAAAAACAAAGATAAACAAATAACCCAATAACAAATAATTTTTTTTTCCCCCATAAAATAATTTCATGTTGGGTTGCTAAGTGTTCTACTGGAGTATTTAAAAAAATAATAATGATGTGGAAAAGGACAGCGAGCAGCAGGGTGTCATGATTCAGTTATGCACTTCTTTTAATCAAGGCGGTAGAAAAAGCTGAGAAATTAAAACAAATCTTAACATGGTGAAATAAATATGCCCATTAAAATGAATAATTACAGCCACTTGAGTGCGCTACTGACTATAAATTTCAGTAACAACACACATAATTGCTTTATGAATCTATATGATCATCTCTGCCCACTGAACAGGGACAAACAAACCTAGAAGTTGGGACAGATGAAGAGCATAAAATGCTACACAGTGTTTTAATTTTGTGATATATGAATGATTACCTTTGTATAATACAAACCCAAGAGATAGTTGCAGGTAAAAGATTAGGAATACAAACACGATGATGATAAGTATTTCTAACAAGAATCAGAAATGCAATATGATAAGGAAATTTAGAAGCTATCACACAGCTTTCCAGAATTTGAGGGGATTCATATTTGTACAGATATGTTGGAGGGGTTGTAATCTCCCTCCTGAAGGTAAAAGAATTAATACCAAAAAAGGTTAGGAGAAGCTTCTGCAGTGACTAGGTTTTGCTTGGTTAATTTACATCACATTTGCACTTTCTCAGACATACAGAATGTCAGAGCAGGCTGGGCCTGTCATGTCTTCTGACCTTTCATTAGTGCTCTGGTACTAGTGTGCTAATGTGTAACTAAAATGTGATTCCATACAGTCAGAAATGTGCTCTGTTGTTTGTAAACTATTGTACAATACTCCTCTGCTTTCCCCCATATTCTAGTTACAGTATACTGCAAGATAGATCTCTGGTCATTACTTTGAGCACAGTCTTATAGCTCACAGTGCTGCATTGATGCATGCTGAAATATATTACTGGGTTTTTTTTAACTCACTGAATAGTATTATTTCTTTTTGCTTCTGAATGCATTATCTCCTAAGTACTCCTCCAGAGATTATTTTATTTAATACCCAGGTATGCCAGGAAATCGTGACATTCTTTAATTTCCCAAGAGACTTGGCATTCTGTGCCAGCATCTTGAATTGAGACTTAGAAGCAATCTATTACATATTAGCAATGAAAGGAAACAGTAAAAGTGCTGTCTGGTGTAGTAATTAAAGTGCTACCTTAAACAAGGAATTGTTGAATTAATTCAGAAGCAAAACTTTTCATTGAAATTCAGTCCTCCCTCTTCAGCTGAGTTAGCAGTTTAAGGTGGCCCTGTGGGTCTGTTATTTTAAAAATGCTGTTCAGTGCACTTAAAAATTCTGGACAACATATTGTATATCGAGAGAATTTCCTCAAGAGTAATGGCACACATGGTGGTTTTGTTTATAAAACACAAATATTTATGCCTGAAAAACCGTGTAGTAAGCTGTCAATGCAGTGATTTGGAGAAAAATGTGCCATGCTCTATAAAAGTGTGTTACAGAGTAATACCTTTTACCTAATATTTGATATTTCCTTCAATTAGCATTTTGATTTAAGGCTATTAGAGTTTAAATTTAGCTAATGGCTGTCCTGAAAGGTGTTTCTTTAGTATTAGCATTTAGCTAGCTTCCCAGGCTCTTTATTGCACACCCATTGCAGCTGTAAATAATGAATCTTGAATTGTTTGGGAATACAGCTTTGTGCAGGATTTATCTGCCACCTGTCTAAACCTTCACTAGGAAGGTACCAGTAAAATGGACCTACTGAGCTGTCAGGGAAGTGTCCGGTCATCCTGAAGGATGACTCCTTGTCCAGCATGCTGCAGGTACATGGCCCAGCCTACAGAGCTGTTCTTTTAGTAGCCTGAAATTGGAACAAAATATACAAATTAGCATTGTGTCTAAACCTACAGGACTTAACCAATTGTGGTAACTGTATAGTACCTTGTAACACTGGCTTATTTGGAGAGTTGAGTTCCATCATGGCACAAAGGATATAGCGCTGTACTGAGGATGTGAGGCAACCATGGCCGTGGTGGTCTCAGGTCAGGAAGCTCCAACATCTAGTACACTGCTGTGAAACTGCAGAGCTGCCTCTTGTCTTTCAGGTCTTGGTTTCCCATAAAAAATGCCTGAACTCATGAGAATTAATGACTGGCCAGCCTTGCATATTTAGGGCAGCAGTCTGACTATAATGATGGAGAGAAAAATGCTTGAGAAGTACAGGTGACAGAATGAAGGGTAAAGTTCCTAGTGGTTAACAGTGAAATGGTGTTCTGATAGAAGACTAAAATGCCCATTTTGTCTTTTGAGCATAGTTTAGAGCAGTGTTAGAAGAAATTATGGGGGAATGCAACTATGAAGGCTGGGTGAGTGACTCTTTTGGGGAGTGCAAGGGAAAACAACTGGCCTACCAAATGGACATTTCAGAGCTGACCTTTGAGATTGTTTAGGGGATAAGATGGGACAGAAAAGAATCAGAACTGGACTGAGATGGGTATATGTGCAGCTGCAGGAAGCAGCTGCTGGTAAGGATCAGACAAAAAGCTCAGGCTTGGAAACAAATTGCCACAGGTGCGAAGAAAAATGATGGTGGAGGAGGGAGAAAGGAAGAAAGAAAAAGTAAAAACCACAAGTGGCCTTATTGGTAAAGAGTTTGAATATTTGTGTTTGAAAAAAGAGTAAAAATGCTGTGAAGAGAAGGAGTGAGTTCTTCAAATAGATGATGAAATATTGGAAAATGTGTTTGAGTTGACAAAGTAATTTGAAGTGGCTTGCTGTAGATTACAGTGTAGCTGGAGACGGTCCCCAGAAAAATGGAAAAGTTGAACGAAAACCCCCAGCTATTTCAAAAGCCATTTTGAAAGGCATATTTACTACCTAATATGGAATAACTGGTCAAAAAAATTCTGCGGTAGCTGTACTCTCAGAATCAAATAGTCAAGCACTGATTTAGGATTTAGCATATCTAATCCTGTTGTGCATCATTTTCTGCCATTTCAGAATCCTGTGTGAATCATCTCTGAAAACTTTGGATGAATTTTTGAATCCTTGATCACACAGAAGCTTGTGTCGTGAAAATTCAAGGAAGGAAGATGTATTGCTGTTTAAAACAAGTCATCCTGTAAACTTAATAATAGTTAAAGTTTGTTTTCTGTTATTCTGTACATTTAAAGCAGAAAAAAAATGTATCAAAGTGTGTATAGAAATCATGAAATAGTAAGGATTTTCAAAACAGCTGTAAAGATATTCTGTACAAAAATGTCTTATGGGGGGATGTAAAGTCAGTGTCTATGTTTTAATAAAACAAATAATAATTGTATCTTATATACTTTAAAATTGAGGGTAGCATGTAACCTCTGTCTCTGGGAAGACTGAAGACGGTGTTCCTAGAGGCTCCAAAAACTAATTTAATATTGAGACCTATAAAGGATTGAGAATAACCATCATGAATTCATCAGGGGCAAACTGCCTGCCTAAGCTGATTTCCTTCCCTTCTGTGGAAGAAGAGAAAGCAGAGAATGCCATCATTCCTGTCCTTACCAAAGACTTTTACACAGGCTTGTATGGTATTTGTATGGCAAAGTCAGAGAGGTGAACTGGTGAGTGGGAAGTTGGCTGGACCATCAGACTTGAAGAGAAATGATGATGTAGCCAGACTGAAGGCTGGATGCTAGTGGCCTTCCTTAGGGCAGGTAATGTTACCAATATTCTTAACATTTTGATGAAAACTTGGGTGCTGGGATGAAATGCAGCCTCAGGTGGGTGCAGATGGCACCAATTTGTGTCCCAACCAAGGGGTTGTGTTGTCCCGTTCAATGGGAACATGAGGATCAACACATCTCCTGAAGTTCAGCCAAAACACGTTATACCCCTAACAAACTGCTCCTGTACACCAGCACAGGCAAGCGCCAAAGGATGATCTTACTGCTGTCTTCACCTGCCTCCATGAGGATTAAGAGAAGACTTTCCTCGGAGGCAACACATGAAAGAGAACATAAGGCAACAGAAAAAGCTTGCAGCACAAGAAATTCTTGTTGGACATACAAAAACCATTCTGAGGGTGAATTGAAACAGGAAATAGAAGTGAAACAGGTTGCTCAGAAAGACCGTGGAACATCTATCCTCAGACATGCGCAGAACTTGATCATCGCATCAGGTTTGCCCTGCTTGAGCCAGGGATGGGACCAGATTATCTCTCACTGTGAATATTTGTGAAATTCAGTGAGAAGTGTACTGGAGGGGAAAAGCCTGAGCTATTAAACATGTACTTGATCAATATGTAAGTTAAATTGGTTTATACTTTGCACTTTATAAGATGATGCAGATGCATAACCCTTATTTAATTTTCCTTCATGCAACCAGGTGCCTCCCCTAAGACTAGTAGAATGCTGATTGCAGAATGTTGTTTTTGGCTAAACTGCTATCTGTAAATCTTATGTTTAAGATGTGTAAGCTCATGGCCTGGCTTAGCACCACTCAGCCACTCATTTGCTCCCCTGCCCCTGGTGAGATGGGGGAAGGATAGCAAGGGCAGAAGAGATGAGTGGGGTGAGGTAAGAACAGTTTACTAATTAAAAAGAATTTTTTTATTAATGTAAGATAAGAGAAAAAAAAAGAAAAATAAACCCCTAGGCAAACAAAACAAGTGATGCAAATGAAAGCAATTGCTCTACACCAACTGACTGATGCCCATCCCCTCCCTCATCCGTGCCCTGCTCCTACCTCCCTCCACCTTTACACCCTGATCATTAGGCCATAAGGTCTGGGCATCAGTTGGGGTCAGCTGTTCTGCCTCTGCCTCTCCCAACTCCATGTGTACTCCCAGCCCCCACTCACTGGTGGGGTGGGATGAGAGGCAGAAAAGGCCTTGACAGTGTGAAAGCAGTGCTCAGCAGTAATGAAAACATCCCTGCATTGTCAACACTGCTCTTGGGACAAATCCAATACATAGCTCTGTACCAGCTACTGTGAAGAAAATGAACTCTGTCCCAGCCAAAACCAGCACAGTATGGCAGATTCTTGGTTGATTTAGAAGATCTAATAGGAATCCCCAGAAAATTAGTCTGCCACAGACAAAAAGCAGCACATGGTGACCAGCTTCAGCGTGGATATCAGAAAAACTAAGTGATGTGATTCACTGTATGTCTGCGTAAATGGCTTGTGGAGCTCTGGAATATTACTGAGTGGCACTGAAACAGAAATTAACAAATTTAGCCAATTTTAGACTCAGTCATGATTTGTGCACAGTCCTTACCGCCATCTAGCTAAACAGGCATCTAATGTGCTGATTTTCTGTTGTAAGAGATTGTAAGATTTTCTTTAATATCTGCTCTGTCAAGTACAATGAACTACCTTTATGTTCATCCTTGACCATAGTGCATAAAACTTCCCTACTGCATAGAAACTTATTTAGCTGGAATGTTAATATTGAAAGACAATGTTGAAATTGAAAGATACTGAAAACAATCGTCACACTTTGCAACCAAGAAGTCAGAATGTGTATGGCTTCATGAATTCCACAACAGTGGCCTGACTAAGACTAATGCTGCCCCAGCAGGTGTCTGTGGATCTGCCAACTGTTTATCGACATCTTTATAAAAATGGTGTTCTTTGGCCTTTGTTCTTCTGCATCTGTTAACAGGCAGGTGTTCCACTAATGACCTTTTAAATCTTCTGATTATACAAATTACTTAATGAATATACAAAGCACAGAGTCTTTTTTCCTGCACCTCAGTGTTTTACTATTTGCTCTTATTAGACTGGAAGAGAATCCAAATTTACTGCCTTGCTCTTCCATAGTATATAATAGTGCTTTTTGAGTTTTCACTCAGAACTTCTCATCAGAGGTGCTGCTGAAGTGCTGTTGGGGCAGAAGAGTTGGTTGGTCTTTGTTTTTTGTTACAGTCATCTCAGTATTCAGCCAGCTGCACTAATCTGACTGTATGTCTGAGAACTTCCCCTAATTTTAAGGGAGGTGCTTTGAGATCTGTTCAGCTTTTTCAAGAACTTGAACCTGACTTTGATTAATAAAATCTCTTGAAACATGAACAAGGTAACATGGTTCTAAGGTACTCCTTTGAGCAGTGTGGCAATCACTCTTAATGGACAGCTGCCTGAAGAATAAATTTTCTGGTCATAGTCAAACCTGTAAGTGACAAGCCTACAGCTCTCCCCTTCATCCATGTATACTTGGTATAAATATTACTGAAGAAAGCAGTAGCTTTAAACTACTTGCAGTAATCTTCTATGTTTTAACTTTATTTGTGGGCACTTTGTCCCTTTTCTGATAACAAAGTTCATTTGCTGTTATTTGGCTGGGAAACAAAGTCCAGCAGTAGTCCTCTATCACAGCTTCAAATTATGAGCTAAGGAAAACCAGGAGAAGCCCTTAAACTTCTTCCTTGGTGGATAAAGTGTCCATGGGTGTGGATCAAGGCACACAAACTTTCAGACTTGTCAGGGAGAAGAAAAATTTCCTGGGGCCTGCTGTTTGCTCCCACGATGGTGCAGCTCACTTTGCATTTAAAATCACATGTGCTGCTGCTGTCAAGTGCTTTGAGATCTTCCCATGTGCAGAAGAAAACAGTAATTTTGATAAAGTCTTTCACCTGACTTGATAAATGCTCAGTGGAGAATACTTATGGTAATGACTGCACTGTGGAATCACGAGACACGACAGCTGCCTTGTGTCACTTGCTGATCTCCAATGCCTTGTGAGTCGAGGCCATTGTGCAATGTCCCACCATGTCTGTGCGAGGAGTGTCTGTAGCAGTGGCTGCCTGTTGCAGACAACAGCTCAGTACCTTCAGCTTGGCAATGGGCTGCTCAAAAGCAACATTCAAGATATACTGCCAAACTTCCCACAAGCAGCCAGCAGTTCCTTAGTTTCATTAAGCCATTACAAATAGGCACAAATCTTGCTTAAGCTACTTCAGAGAAGACTTCTTAGTCCTGGGCTGAGCAGCTGTACAATGGTTTGTCTGAGCACAAGCTTAGGCACGGCCCTAGGCTTCAGCAAGCTACATAACCATAGCTTTGCTTTACTCCCTAATCATTGGGATTTTTTTCACTGGACTGAATTGTTCAGCATAGATGTGTCCTGAGTCTTCTCTGATGACAGTGGCTCATTTGTCTCGGTCCAGTCCTCCACCAAGGTTCTAGAAAAGCTGCAGAAATTATAAGCATTAGTAATAAGGAAACTTTAATAGTAGAAATTCATTTTCTGTGGTAGCTGTTGCATTTCTTGAAAACAGTATCATGATGTTTCTGTCACTATTATTTTCTTACTGATCATGCCCAGGTTACCAACCTTTATCTCCTGTGTCAGGGCTTTTTTTTAACCAGAGGACTACCTTGTTTTCAGCAAAATAACATGGTGCTCAAAACACATGACTTTACACTTACTTATTTCATGGTACTTACCATTTCAGACTTCACACTACTGAATTCTTGCTACATAAAATTCTAATGCTGTATTTGATATTGCTGTCAACTTTGTCCTAGTTTCAAATGTAAGTTAAAATGTCAAAAGCTTATAAAACTTTTCATACTGCCATTAATGAAAATATGAAACAAGGTGCTGTTCCAAAGCATCATTAGTAATTCCTTTTCAGCCTATTTCCCTCTTCTGTTCAATTAGTTCCTCACCCATTTTACTATTCCTATAATAACCTTTGTCTTGGGTTAATAATTTTTTTAGATGATGCAGTAACAGATGCTTTGCTGTGAAGCTTTACTTTTAAAATTGGTACATTTTAGCAGTTTCCAGTTCTTGCTGGAAAGGTAAGTGAATCCAGAACAGCCATATGCCTACATCACAGGATGTAAAGGCTTGAGCCAGCCAAGCCTCCTTTTTGGTTCTTTGCAGTGTGTAGTGACACGTACTTCCTGTCTCTTGGGGCAATTATTAAAGACTTACATAAACTGTGCTAACTCAAATTTCATGTGAACAAAGAATATTGATTTGGCGCTTTTTTCCCCCCCTTTTTTCTTAATGTAACAATCCTTACAGACCAATTGCCTAAAATGGTACCAGCTTAGTAGCAAGAAATATGGGCTTTGTGCACTGGCTCTTCTGAAATCTTGCCCTGATTGTTAAAAAAATGCAAGTATTAGCATCTTTATTTTCTCAGAATAACACCTAAAGAAAATATACTGCATCTGGATGAGGCTACAAATCAAATCAGACCAATCTAAGTGAGTGCTTAAAAAAAACTTAACCCAAACCAAAGAACAAGGTGAATCTAGTTCCTGCTCGAGTCTATCATAATGACAGCAGGACTGTTTTCTGCAACTCTGTTGAAGGAAAACCTGTTTTTACTGAGGGAGCTCCTTTACTGATCATAATGGCAAAAGTTATGTCCTTTCTTACACTATTGTCTAAGACTGGACACTACTAATAGTATAAAGGACAACATTTTCACACTCCACACAAAGAGAAGTCCTAAAGTTTCTCCTTTACTTAAAAGTGGTCCTTTATTAAATGTGACCATCCTTCATAGCAAAAATAGTTACCTTCATCTTGTCTTCTGTCCCCGGATTCTCTCTCACAGACCACTGCTCTCGATCTGCAGGACGGCTGTTTTCAGGTGGCTGTTGACTCACTGTGTGTAACATACTTGTTTTCCACTGAAAGCTGCTTCTGTTGAGTGCCTCAGCCACTCACCAGGCTCAGCAGATGGATTGGCCTAGACAGAAGAGCCTCTGGGAGAATGTGCAGTTTGATGAACACAATGGCCTACATCCTTCAGGTATCAGCTCTGGATTCCTATAACAATATTCCAACTAGCAAAAATGTAGAAAAAACATCTGAGACTTACACTCCATGCTGTATTATACATCTGTGACCCAAGAGTCTGACTTTTAAATGGAAACAAATGAAAGGTGAGGTTACTAACTTGCAGTGTTTACCAGATTTTGAATTAATTTTTACATTTTCAGATGTCAGCTGTTGTCAGAATTTAAGAAGTTAAGTTTGTGTTAAGACTGAAAAGGAAGAAATATAAAATTAGTCCATCTGCAATGAAATCTAGAACTATTTGATGGAAGAAAATGAGAGAACTTATCAAGGGACGTGATTGTGGCTTCCTGATTGCCCAATTTGATCTACATTGGAATCGACAGCACTATTTGGCTCCTGAGCCATTCCTCACAGGTGAGGCAGTCTCTGGGGAATTCTTATCTTCCCAGTTAAGATCATAGAGCCTTTAACTGCCTGAGCAGCACAGAGAGATCAGGAAATCCAGCTTGCAGTTTTTATCCCTATATCAAGATCTGTCAATTGCATGCTTAAAGCAAACCTATTCCATGTGATCTGATATTGGAAAGCCCTCTCTGCTGGCTGATGAAAGACTCTTCTCTGTAATTAGCACATCTAAACAGATATGACGCTTCTGGCTCTGGAAATACATTGAGTTTGTGGCAAAAAAAAAAGAATATGGAAACAGTTGTTTTTAAAAAAAAATCTGGTGAGGGGAAGAGGAGAATTCTTTATTCACAGACCTGTTATGAATATAATTTTTGTCCTTATAGCTGCCTATTGCAGTTCCAGTTTAGGACAGCTCTTTTACTTCTGATTTTATTCCACTGCTAATGAGATGAAATGCTGTTTACAAGTTTATTTTTCTCTTAGTGTTCTTTCTAACTGCATTGGCTGTAATTCATGCCAGTAGAGTTTTGTATCTTTGCTACTTTTTGACCATGATATTCCTTTTTTCACTGCTGGTATGGGAGATTTAATGGTAGAATACTAACTCTCCATCATAAACCTCAAAGCAGGAACCTTATTCATCTGTCTTACAAATTATCTGGAGAATTTCCTGTTTCAAAAAGGGAACTTCCTCTCCTGTCAGTGGATTCCTCTGGAGTACAGTGGGGCCCAGGCTAGGCCCAGGCTCTAAGGAAGTTCCCAGTGAAGAACGTGGGCATCTGGGAGGGAAAGGACTCTCCTCAAGAGCCCCAGCTCTCCTGCCCTCCCTAAGGCCTCACTAGGATACTTCTGTGTGGCTGCTATTGCTCAGCTGCCCTCATCTCTTCATTCAAAGACTCCAGTAGAATCTCTTTGCTTTCTCCCTCCCATTGCCTCTTATTTTTCACAAGCTAAGGGCTGCCAACCTCATCATAATGTTCTCACACTGAAGAGGTTAACTGTAGGTTAGGACAGCATAAGGAGATGTGATTTTTTGAAAGAGTAAGATTTTTGCAAGCGTGGCCTGCTTTTCCAAAGTTGGGAGGCACTCCTTGGCTTCACCAAGAGCAATTCTGTATGACTCAACCCACTTAGTCATATACCGTAGAAGCTCTGCTATAGAGAGCAGAAAAGTTCATGGAAAATGCTCAGCTTAGGAGGAAGATTCCCTTGAGAAGTCAAGTAAGTGTTTTTGTTTGGTCTTTGATGCTCTATCAGAGCACTCAAAATGACAGCAGAGAGCAAGGGAAAGGCATTTTGAAGTAGTGATTCAGGACAGAAAAAGAGCATCCCATCTCTTCTGTTATTGAACTTTTAATAGTTTCACCAAAACCTATGACTGCTCTTAACATAATCTTGTACTTACAAAGACACATAATGTAATTTTAGTGTAGTCCAAACAGTGTTCCTTCCCCCAGCTGTCATTACCATGAACTTTCCCTACTTTTTTTTTTCTTTTTTCCCCCTCATCACAGCACACCCTCAGTAACCTTCCTTTAAAAGAAACACATCACAAGCAATGGTCCAGGCAGTCTTGGACTCTGAGATATCAGAATGCCTTGAGCAAGATTATCTAATGTTTTTACACTAGAAGCTATGTACTTAATTTCTTTTTTTTATCTTTCTGCTATTCAAAATAACCCATGTCAATAAGCATTAAGCTATAAAACAAGTGAAAATGATCTGAGCTCAGTTGTTCTTGTTCCATTCTATCAAATGTGGTCAGTTCTAAACTTCCTCTCAGTATATTTGGCAACGATACTCCAAGTTGACGGTCATACAACAGCTACAGCAACTATTCTGGCCTCTTGGTCACCACTAGGTTTGCTTCTGTCTATTACAGCAAGGAGGACGATGAGTCCCAGATAGAATACAGAGAGGATGAGCTTAACCCAACAGCATATTATGTCTTCATCAATAAGCTGCCAGAGTGAGAGAGATCTGCTGTAGAAAAAGATGGAGAGTCACACAAAAGGCTGCTTGGGTGTCTGCTGCCCAATGCTTCCTCTCACCACTACAGCAAGGGGCTGGAAAACCCAGGCTCCCGCATTGAGTGCTTTGTGGAACTGAGCCTCCTTCACATGTAACACATGAATGGGTGGTTTAAGAACACTGCTAGAGCTGGAAAGTCAGGCAGTATTAAAATGACAGTGTGCACAGCTTTAACCTCACCTTCAGTTATGTGTCAAATGACATGGTATCATTAATTACATTAATATGAGTTACTTACTCCACATGAACTGTTCCCTACTCAGTGCTCAGCCTGTGTCTGCTGTATGGATGATTCAGACCTCTTGCCACTGAGAACACAGCAAATATTCAAAGTTTTTCTTCCACTTGTTGTTTAACATACAGCTCTACCCTTCATCTACTGCGTGCTACTCTCACCCAGCTCTGAGGACAAAGCTTCCTCAATGATGTTGCTATTGGTTCTGTTCACTGCAGCCCCAGAGCTTCACAGTGGCTCACGTATCTTCTCAACTCCCTCTGGGTTTGCTTGTCACCATTCTACAAGTGTACAGTGAGACCCAAGTAAAATCCTCTCTGAATTTGGAGAATTCAGCATGAGATGTCATGTTGTGTACCACTTGTCACCTCAAAGCACCTGTCCCCAGCTGCGGTTGTGAGTTCTTTGCTCATGAATCATTCCCAAGTCAGGCATGGAAAGCGAGGGACACGTAACCAGAGGTCCCCAGTGGCTACAGGCCTATTATTTCAGAATTACAAAGTACAGTAATCTTGTTCATCCTTTAATTTCACACAAGAAGAGTGGGTATCTCTGGGGATTAGTTATTGGTTGTAAAATCCATTCACCAAATACCATATCTTACAGCCTAGCAAAGACGGAGAAAAATAGAAATTTTAAATGGTTTCTGAACTCTGTCCCATTAAAAGCCCCCAATTAATTAAAAAAATTGCCTCCCTATTGACATTTCCAGTCAATTTTGATCAATGGCAACCAAATCTAATTATTCATTGCACACCAAGGGGTTTCAGCCTGGTTTTCAAAGAGCAAGAACTCATTCACAAAAAACCTGTTAGTAATCTCTAATCATTTAATCAGGATATATCGTCTTGGTATGCTCACATGGCAAGTTTTTCAGCTGTGCTGAAATCTGTGCTGACAATCCATTAAAAATCAGTAGGAATTCAGGTGGGTTTGATTTAGAAATCTACCTCCAGTGACTTGTCACTGTGATAGCGAAGTCCCAGTGTAGCCTCTATGGTGATCTGAGATGATGGTGGGCATTAGCAAGGAATGCAGCCACTCTCAGTTAAAAGAAGCCAGCTCTAGCACACATCAGTGACCTATGCTTGTTCTCACAGAGGCCACGTCTCTCCCAACAAACCCCGAATTCCCTTTCATAGCCTGACACTAGATGAAGATGTCAGAAGCGGCTTCAGAGTTTGCATTCTTCAGTTACTGTATTCACATCTTGATACACTGGAAGTCTGCTCTTCACAGGTTCATGTGAATGGACAGGTTCAATGTCCATACATTGTTACTCGCAGGGTGCTTCATGCCACCTTTTCCTTTCCTTCAATGACTTTTATATCAAACACAGCTTTGGCACCCTGTTCAATGCAGGTATCACCACAAGTGATATCTGAACAAGTCAGTTCTCTTCAGCATTCCTACCAGACCATTTCCCTTCCAAGCCCACACTACTCTGCGCACTGAAGTGTCTGATCTGGTACCCAGGGTACCTCAGAAGTCAGCTCAAAACACACTGCCCTCTGAGCACTCATTTGCACCAATCCTTAGGTCTTTGGTTAATGTAAGTCACTTTTAGAGTTTCCAGTTAATGTAAGTCACATTTCCTGTTATTCTCATCGGTAATTTTCTCTAGCTGCATTGCATCTCTTAGGCCTTGAACATTCCATTTTAGGCTCTTTTCCAACTGTTCTTTCCAGCAACACATAAAGCCCATTATCATTCAGTTACAGCACAGGGAATAAAAGACCAGCTCACAGCTTACCAGTCATAACTAAAATCAAGCTATTTTTTTTCCCTTTCCTTTTTTAAACCATCAGTCATACGGTTGCACAGTTCTCATGAATTTTTCCTTCTGGCTCTGAGTTGAACTCCTGTTCCTCACTGATGCAGAAACATCTAGAGTAAAATTTTTAGCAGGCTCCTGAGCAAAGAAACATTCTAATAGAATTCTGGAAACAAGAAGAAAAGCTTTAAAACAGCTGAAATCAACAGTACATTAAATCACTATTCCTAGATACAACTGAACTGCTGTCATATTCCTAAAATGAATCCTATCACCCTCCTCGAGCAAGGAGTCTGACATCTTCTGGACCCTCTAAATATTTATTTTCATGCTAAACTGACTTGATTATTAATTTAAAAATCTCAAAGGCTCTACTGATGTTGTAGATATGAAATTACTAATCTTGAAATTCAGCAATTTCTGTATTGGATGTTAAAACTCTTTTAAGTACTTTTAGTTATACTGTGAAATTTTCAGTAATTGAGAAAGAAAGACCACAACCACTGCTTATATGACCTGGGGAAACACCTTTTTACACCAGTTAAAAATGTATCCCTTTAGAAACTCTCTGTTCCTTTAATAAACTTAGTCCCTGGAGAGAAAGTACAACCATCACATCGAAACGTCAGTGAATATTTGTACCACTGTGGAGAGACTTATATGACTTTAGTTCTCAGTAATTCAGGCTTCTGTATAGCTTCTCATCTTTTAAACACTGGTAGCATCTCAGGCACTGGATGGCTTTTTAGACATATTGCTTATCACTAACATAGGATAAAGTCCTTCATTCTTAATGGCTTTAAAATATTAACTATTTAAATTCTATATTTTTTAAAAGTGGTCAAGGAGGAATAAGTGGTACTTGTAATGAAACAGTCAACTATACAGAGCCATGTAACCATGGCTGTACTTTTTCAACCTACATAAATAAAAGAAACTACTTGTAAGCATGTAGTGATAACTTTTTTGATAGTTTGTAATCCCAAAATCTGTTACAGCCTCTGCAATACAGTTGCAATAACCCTCCTCCTGTAATTTAGAAAGAAATGTTGTCACTTTAAACTTTCCATCAACAATAGTGACTAAATGTAATCAAAATATTCCAGGATGTGAATTTGTGAACAGTTCTGCAGTCACTGTTGAAAGAATGTCTTTGCCAGATCTTCCTGAAGAGGGGTCAGTGCTCCTCAGCCTCCTAAAGCAGAGTTGGTGTCACCTCGAGCCAACAATATGCAAAGCGACAATGGGTACTGTTCCTCCTGTACTCCATGGCTCTAGAGATAGTTCTTCTAGCTTTATTTTTCACAGTCTTCTGAAAGAAGTCCTCAAATCACGAGCAAGATGCAGGAGGATTACTGCTGCTCAACCAGCTCTTTCTGCCCTCACAAAAGCATTGTGACGGTTACACGTGCAGCACTGAGCCTCCAAAAGCCTCCCTTGTGTCTGCATCTACATCTACAGGTTTTGAATATTTTACCTACATCCTCTAGAGCCAGAAAATGTAAATAATAACATAGCCTAAATTCTGTGCACGGATACAGCACAAACCTCTCTATCTCTTTTTCTCCTCTTTTGCCCCTCCCCTCTGCTCTCATCCCCCCACTCCCGACGTCCTAAAGCTCTGCCAAGATATCTAGGTTACTGAATCTTAGATAAACTGCCTGATAGATACTGTTCCCTGTGGATTTTCTGGACCCATTAACAGGACAAATGATCTGCAAATAACGTGCTCAGAAGCCTTGATTTGGGGAGGGGGAGAGAGATAAGAGCAAGAAAAAAAAATGAAGGAGGTATTTTCATTCACATTTGCCTATGCAGGTAGACTTAGCATAGTTGGCCCTGGTCAGGCTCTTCTTTATACTTGGATTAACTGAAAAATTACTCTGTGATCTGTAGATGAAACATCCGTTTCCGTCCTCTACGAATACACCTACACCATCTCCGCAGCCCTCCAAGTGTACTTACACTTGTAAGTATAATTCCCATTTGTAATTAAAAATCAGACCTGCAAAAGCTGACAAACGTGACCTTGGTGGCTAAATGCACAATAAAACACAGGTGCTACTTTTGTGGTTTATATTCCTAATACTTAGCCTTTAACTATTCTGCATTATTTTAATCCTGTTTACAACACTAATTACTTCTAAGTATATAACTATTTTCCCTTTGCACATTTTAATGTCAAAATTATTCTCTGTCAGTGTTCTAGTTTAATGGTGTCCTGTGTTTAATCTTCTTTTTTTCCCCTCACCCAATTTTGGGTTCATAAAATTTTGGCACCTTTTCTTCTTACAATTCTAAATTTTCTATCATTAACTTCCCAGCTTATTAAATCCTTCCTTCTGCTATTTTGTTCTGAACAACACTAAATTTACAAAATAGACTTACACTTGTCTTCTTACCTCTTCCATGACAAACTACTTCTGCCTACCAGTGTCTTTTCTACCAGAGCTGTTTGCTTTTAATATAAGTTTGAATGGCACAGTGAAATTGACAAAGAGGCTGACCGTATTGTCCAAAGGTTATGTCATACCTTTGAATCAATCAGAGCAAAGATTTGAACCCTTACAATCTCAGCTCACACAGGTGTCCTTGCCACCAGGCAATTATCCATTCTGGGATCATTACTGGCCCTTTCTGGATCTTTTCCTGGCCCTTATTAGGGTTTTTTTTTTTGACGAAAATATGTATGTTTCTCATGAAAAACCTTAGGCAGACAACACAGCGTTTTCAAACAGAAAAGCATTTCCTTGAAAACTCCTGCTTTTGAAAGCAGTGGTTACCATGGATAAGAATTTCTATGTATGAAATCATATAGATTACCCAGCTCATCTTTCACTTTGCCTAGCATGTTTTTCAAGCCTATATGAGTATCAGATGAAGACTCAGCTCCAGCAATTAAGGACATAGTAAACTTCAATATGTTATTCACTGTGCTGAAATTTCCAGATCTATAATTTCCAATGCCGTTCTTTCTCATGTTCACCTCTAGACACGTTAGCAACAGAGAGCTGATATTCTACCTTCTCAGCCACCATTCAGTATCTTAACTAGTTTGGATTTAAATGTGACTTTATAGAAATAACTTATATTTTCTTCTATTCCTTTTTCAAAACTATCAGGGCCTACAGTTATGTTAGAGCCCCACAATACCCCTGACTTCAACTGTGGAGTCTCCTTTTTCCAGTCTTCCTGGTAATTTTCACAAATGACTTATGCCTTTTGGGATTTTGTTCTCCACAGCTCAGAAACTTACTGAAAACATGATAATAAAAACCACAACCAAAACAACCTCACAAGGTCGTCAGACCTTTGCAGGGAAGCTTAATTTATTACACAAACTATTAAAAACCTTGGCACCAAGAAAAGTCTTGAGAAAATGACTGTGAACCAGCAAGTAACCTGCATGTGTCAGAACATGTTACTTACACTGCGATTCTGTTATTCATCTAATTTACACACAGACTCAATTCTTGCAGTTTTTACACGTCATTAACAAAATTCATTATACTTAACACCACTGGCTTCAATCTGTCTGCTCCTGGGGCTTTAAGACAGATCTGTGTTATCTTTGTTCGGTGCAACCTACTATAAAACTGTAAAATACAACCAGGTAGGGAATGCTTTACACTTTCCAGTCCTGAGAATTGCTACTTATTTCCAAATGCTCAGTTCACTTACCAATTGACTCTTTGCTCTTTGACACATTGCTACTGTCTTCACTAACCTTGTGTACTCAAGGATTTCCTCCTCTCTTCAATGAATGCTCTTTCTCTCTTGATTTTTGACATTGCTTCACACATACTAGAAAAAATGTCATTACTTTGCTAATCCTGTGCAGGGAGTGGCTATAAGAATTTGAATTTCCTTTTAAAATCTGCATAGTATTTGATCATAAACTCACAGGAGCTATGCAAATAATCTGTGGCAGAGCTGCAATGACTTCCAGGAATATCGCTGCTACTTTGTATTTTGACGAACAACTTGTTCCCTCACTGTGCTGACCATTTGCTCCTTTCTTACCTTCAGTTGTTTTGCAGTTCTCTGCTAATTCAGATGACCTTTCTGTTGTTCCTACTACTAGCTTTTAAAGCCAGATGGTTTGCATAACCCATGAGAATATACTAATTTATGTTTCAGCACTTTCATTTCTCATCTTGTGCTTTCCATGGAATGCGTTTCCCTCCTTTTTTGTTTCTCCCCTTTCAGTGCTCAGATTTCTTTCAGAGTCATCAAAATTGATTTTCCTGAGGTAAAAGGATCTTTTGGGTTAGTGAAACCACTCCCCTGAAAGATGTAAGCAACCATATAACAGATCTCAAGGACAGAAAAGCTTGAAAAGACCATCAGACCCTTTGCAAACCTTGAGCCAGCAAACACCATTCAGTATTAATATATATATCTTTAAAACGTCTGTTTTCTGAATCAAATATTGTCTCTTTTTGCATCTGAGTCACCAGTCTTAACCACAAAGGAAAGGGAGTGGCTTTGCATCTAGAAACTATGACTTTGTTTCCCCAGCACAAAGGCTCACACTTATCCTATGTTAAAAAACTGAGAGAATAAGAGAAATCTGCAACTGTCCATCAGGGTACCAGGAGCCATGAGTGCCTTACATTGTCCTCCAAGTCCCCCTGCAAGCCACCTTGTCTAGAACCTGGGGCAGTGCTCTAACCTGGGCCCCAGGCTTGGCTGATCCCTCCGTGGCAGGTCCCAGCTGGTCCAAATATGTTGGCTGGACTTCTTGTGTCCACTCTAGTCTGCATGTGTTGGTGGGATCTGCGACATTTGAGGTGAGCAAAGAGGAACAGCTGTGGTCTTCCAGGGTTAGTTTGTTCAGTGGGCTTTCATTATTTTGTTTTCTGGACTATGGCAAAGCCACTTCATGTATCACAATTTTTACTCCTGTTAAGTACTACTATACCTGGTTAAAGCCAGGGATGAACATTGTCAGGGAGTAGTTAAGAGCTGTTTACCTCGAGTACAAAGAAAACTGTGACAATATGAAACTTCAGGGAGAAATACAGGAAATGATGGAGAGATGGAGGGGCCAATGGAGGGGGCGATGGAGGGGGCTGGGATAGATATCACAGTCAAAGACCATCCCCTAATTGGAGGCATGGTAGCTGTGCTGTTTGCCCTGTGACTGTGACTGCTGTGTTAAAGGTGAAGTATTGTTAACACCGACTTGGTGATAAAATGAGTCTGTGAATAAGATGGGAGGCGATGGGTTCATGCCTGAGACTCCTGCTCCCTCATGGCAGCCCAGCTCATGCTCTCACTCACGTGGAGAGAATCAGGGACAGGAGATGAAGGATAAACACGTCACCCGTGCAGACATCTCCCAGGCAATGATACACACCTCAGCTGCGGGCTGAGGGCTCGTAAAATCCTTCAGGATGGCAAGTAATTTTCTGTGGAGGAAACAGCAGTAAATAAACCACTGCCAAGGAGGCTGCAGGGAGAACCCATCCAGCTAGTGCATTTTTCAGGATGAAACTTTGACACGGGCTGAATTGGTTTTACATGCAGGTGTGCGAACAACCGCACTTAATAACTCCCTTCCCACTCTCAGCCATCTTTATGGCAGCTTCAAGCCACCAGCCTTTCTGGCGAGAAGCGGTCCGTCAGCCCGGTCCAGCTGAGGCAGAGCCTCCGTCAGAGCCGGCCACGGGTTAGGGGACGGGGGAACATCCCCTGCGCTCATCCCGCCGAAGCGGGAGAGCGCGATCCTCGTCACCCCGGCAGGGCAGGCAGGGCCCTCCCCCGCGGACGGGAGGGAGGGGAGCGTGGAGCGGTAAGCGGGGACCAAAGGGGCGGTGCTGNGCGCTGTCCCGGGTGTTGAATCCGCTGCGGCTGCCGCGCGCCGGAGCCGGGGAGCGGCTGCGGAACGCCAAGGGCGGGCGGCATGGAGTGAGGGCTAGCGGCGGGCGGCAGGGGAGCGGGACGGCCGCCTGCGATGGGCCAGGCATGATGGGGGCGCTCGGCTCCGTGCTCCCGCTGCTGCTGCTGCCGCCGCTGCCGCTGCTGCTGCAGCTCCTCGCCGCCGCCGCCAGCCGACCGCCCTCCGCCGGAGCCGCCGCCGAGGCGCGGATCGGTGAGTGGGGCCAGGGCCGGGAGGCGTGGGGCTCACGGGGAGCGGGTTCTTCAGGGGCGGCTCGACAGGCCCCCGGCGGCCGCGCGCTGCTGCTGCTCGGTGAGGGAACCATCCCGCGGCCCCTCGCGAGCGGCCCCCGCTGAGGAGCCCCGTCCTCGGGTCCTTTGCGACCGGCTGCTGCTAAAGCGCCCCGTGCTCTGGTCCCTCGTGACCAGCTCCCGCTCGGGGTCCCCGTCCTCCGGCCCCGGGCCGCTCACGCCTCCTGGGTCCCGCTTCTCCCCGCTGGTCCCCGGTCGCACCGAGGCTGGGCCAGGCTCCAGCTGCCCCAGCAGCGTGTCCCGACGCGATCTCAGGGGTCACCGCTCCACATGCTGAAAACTTCCTCCGAGATAATCATGAGGCCCCCGAAGTCCAGGTACATCACGGTCACCAAAAAAAAGCTTGTACCTTCCATATATTTAACCCTTCTCTCGGTTGAGTGGATTCAGCCCACTGAACTTGCTCACCTATTTGCAAAATGCAGGAAACCTCCAGGCCACGAACCCCCAGATGTAGCCCAGCCTTTCTATAACTTGTTCAGCTGGACTAAACAGGCAGGACTGGCTTCTGGTTAAGGCTGTTTTAGAGGTGTCTAAAAATACACAGTGCTGCTCAGTGAAGACCATTGAACAACCTCTTTCTCATGAGACATCCTCTGACCACCCCCCACCTCTGGATACCATCTGCACTAAACATCCCCACCTGCTAAAATGACCCACACTAACATGAAGGGATCCTGAAAACAAACGGTTTAAGATCAATGCTGTTCTCCTGTGCCACTCTCCCTGGCAGTCCTTTCCTTGCGCGGAGACATTCATGACTGTATGCTCACCAAAAATATCTCCAATGATATCTTCTAATGTAGTCAGTCTCACTTCACTTACAGTATCTTTCTGAAACTCAAGTCAAAAAGGTCATAACTTGGAGAATTTTATAATTTTTTCCCAGCTGAAAACCTACCTAGAGTGATTATGGAGATCAGAAGGTGAAAGCTAAACTAGCTGCCCCTAGGAAATCTTTTTTTTCTTGTTTTGATAAGACAAAAATCAAAATGACTTTAAGAAACAAAGGAAGCCTCTCACAGAAGTACCAGTGCCATCTTCCTCACATGCATTCTGTTTATTAAGAAGGAATTAAAATCAACTGACCATGTTTTTTAATGAGGCTTCAGTCAAGTGGCAATAAAAATTAGCTATTAAATGCTTGCTGTAGTGAAGACAGTGATGCAAGTATTTATGAAAAAATGGTTTGGACTGGATATATCTCTCCCTTCTCTCTCCTGGTTGCTATAGATATAGACTGTTACTCCTCATCTGCTGAGGAGAAAGCTTGCATAAAAACATTGAAAGTAATAGCTATAATTTTTACCTTTAATAATGCAATAGGCTCTGCATTGTGCTTTCAAACTAGTCAGATTTTGATCCTCTCTCCCTAAACATAAACTGCAAATCAGTTCTGGTCACAAGATATATTTAAGCCCATTGTAGCTACAAAACAATGTTTGTGTGTTTGTAACCTCCCTGTGCTTCTGCCTCGGCAAAGGTGCCTGCCTGACAGTTAAGGCTGTCCTTGCCTGGAAAGGAATGGGGGAAGAGCAGGCTCAATTTTACACAGTTAATCTAATGTCTGGGAAGTATAATTCAGAGATATTTCAGTAGCAGAAAAACAAGTTCTTGCTGAGATAGGGAACGAACCGATATCTCGGGGAACCCTGTGAGAGATGTGAAAGGATTTACTGTGTTTGACAAGATGCAAGCATATGTTTGCATTGCTGGAAGTGAGACAGTTTTAGCTGTCTCTTCACTTAGAGTTCCTCTATTTCTCTTATTCAGTTCAGATATCATTAATCTTGAATTCAGACTATTTATTATAATAAATTTTGTTCAATTTTTAGACTACAGTTTTAAAACGTAATCAGGAGATGCAACTAATGTTACAAAGTGCCTGAGTTTGAGGATTATTTGTGGTTATAGGTGGAAAATATTATTTGGTTTCTTCTTGTGTACAGTCCCATCTTCTTTAATTGAAAACTAAACAGAGATTCATTATGAAACCTCTATAATATGTGTTGGAAACTGCTTTAAAAGCTATTTAATTATAAAAACAGGGTTTTTTTTTATTGATTTGCTCCTATTCAGTATTTCAGAAAGCCTTCCTAAAAGCTGGTTCAGAAGTCAAAGTCCATGACCTTTACCATTTCATAGGAAGTTTTTACCCAATTTCATTCTTTTATTTTTCATCAACTCTGTCTGTGCTTTCCAGTACACTAAACATCTTCAAATAGTGACCTATTCATTTTGTAACATACTTGAAAACTTATTTTAGAAATTGGAAGTTTTAAAGTTGCAGTTAAAAAGGTCAGGATTGTTACTTCTTCTGCTTGTATAATTCATGAGGCTTTGTAGATTGTTCCTGTGGGAAGGTGTTTTTATAAGATGCAATTATTAACAACAACACATATTCTTCCATTTCTTGACATTTATAATAGCATTTTAAATGTGAACAAATGAGGAAAAGTATATTCCTTCTCCTTTCTCTATCTCTGGCCCAGATTTGGCCCAGGACAGAGTTTCTATCTTTTCAGCAGGAAAAATTCAGCTGAGTGCACAGTAGCATTCATAGTCTTTGATGAAACACTGGGGCCATGAGTTTAATATTCTAAATAAATCTTTATTTGTTTACAAGGCACAGTCTATTTAAGATGATGGAACTTCGTGTTAAGTGTTTTGCAAAGTAATCATCCATGAACAATATATGCTGATCATATTTGCTAAATTCCACAGAATTGGGGTATTCTGTTTTGTAGTGATGGTCATATGGATTTTTTTTCAATGAGACATTTTTTAACTAGCAAATAATTGTGCTACAGAAGCAGTTAAACTTAAAATGCCCTCCAATAAACAATGAACTGTTACTTCAGTAAAATGTGCAGCTCTGACATGTATTTCCATGCAGTTGTAAAGCATTTTAAGTAGACTAATCTGTTCATAAAGTTACAGTGGTGTTTTATTTTTATATTAGTTTAGATAGGCTGGCTGAGGTAAAGGACTTGGGAGCAAAGTAAACTGTGGACATTGTTAATCAAATTTTTTAATTTCTCCTAAAACACCAACACTTTACGGCAGAAGTCAAGCTCATGTATATTGGAAAAGGGAGTGTGTGCTTGCTGCAGTGCCTTCACGTTGACCTCTAATGTGTAAAACAATGCTTATAACCTTCAGTGAATATGAGTATAATTGTGCAATATAATTTGATCTTTTGTGCTGCATGCAATCTCCTTTGTTGGTCTGCATTTTTCTTCTTAAACGAGTACATTAATATGCTGTAGAAATTTCTGGAAACATACCATGTGAAAGTTCCTTCAAAGTTGTGTTCAGCTCATCGTATGCAAAATGTCTGCAAGTTGAATGCCTCTGAATTTAGTTTTTAACTAACAAAAGGACAAGTTGGTCACATTTGAGCTTATAAACAGGATTGATTCTTCTAAACCTGTAGCTGTGAGTTCCTAACACATAGAGTGAGCAATGACAGTGCCTTACACTTAACCAGGACTTAGATGTGGTTAACAAGAGAAACTTTACTCAAAGACTTTTAAATAATGTTGCATATTACTTGTGGTATTTTCAAGACGCACAGTGTGTATGTTTAACAGCTGAAAAAACTATTTTAGATATGAATTAGGAATTTCAAGTGATTAAAGTTGAACAGAAGCAGGAATTGCAAGGGCAGGGACTTAATTTACCTTTAGTGGAAAGTGCTTCTCCAGTGTTGATTGTTAAATTACAGCAGGATGAAATAAATTGGACAGATGAAATAATACATATTTTTTTTTTATCTTTTCAATCAGTGCTTCAAATATTGTCTAAAGAAAATCAGCATAGAGAGCTTTTATCTATGGCTATTTCATGGGGATAGTGAAAAAGCAGGTCTTGGTTTAGTTCTTGTTACATAGATGTTTCCATAGCTAAACTAAAAGAAATTGTACTCAGCCATCATTGTCAACTGTCTTGGACTGAGATTTTGCTCTTTGCAGCCACTATGAGCTGAGCTAAATCTCACTGAAGTCAATGTCAACCTTCCCATTGAATTCAGTACCATTTGGATCAAAAAACTGGTTGAGGCTTGTAGTAGACTGAGAAAGTAGGGTTATTACACTGGTACCATCTATTCAGTAGATAAAATTACCAATCTTTCCAGTTATGTTAATTTGGAACTTCTCATAGGCATGGAGTTATTTTGACATCATGTTGGTTTGATGTAATTATTGATGATGGAGTGTAGTTTGTGGTATAATGCTAGCAAATAAAAATGACAAAATAATTTAAGACCATACTATCTGCTCAGGACATGAAAAGTTCAGTGTAGGAAGCTCTGTCCTTCCTGTTGATAAAAGTATATTTGTATATTCTAGAAATGTTTCTTAAGTAATTAGTTACATTACAAAGCAATGTTACAAGCATGTTTCTCGCATCATGCCATGACTGTTGTACAGTATCCTTTTCTACATTATCTTTTTACTCTCTAACTTGTATTCGCTGCAAGTTTCAAACGGAGAAGAAGTGAATTATTTCTCTACCAGTAAAAGGAAGTTACTGAAGGGCACTCTAAAGGTTGTTCATAGGATGAAATTCCTAGGGAGATTTTTTTCTTCTTGTTTCAATTACTGATGGAGAGAAAACAGACAAAATTTTTGAAATATAAGCTCTTTTATGCTTCCTACCTGAATGTACCCAACTATTTCTCTGTATTTGGTTCTACTGGTCTTCCTTCTTTTTTTCACTACCATCAAATCATACCAGTCCCAAAAACCTCATCATACCACATCATCATGCCATGCCATCGGTCAGCCTACTGATAGGAAATTTGGTTACTCCTAGTCATTACATTCTGGAATATTCAGGCAGTTCTGCTCAAATAGCAAAAGGTGTTTAATGTTGACACACTAACGATAAAGGAGTTGCTTGTGTACTTTGTTACAGTGAACAGCAATACTTATAAACATCACAGTGGAGAGACTGCCAGTAGTGAGAAAAGGGCAGCTGCAGTCCCTGAAGGCAATGAAGGGAGTTGAGGTTTCCTGTGTCCATCAGATTTCCATTGGCTGGCAAGAGAGGATACAAGCTCAGGTGTAGGTGATTATACTGTCAATCATACTTATCCAAATCCATAAGAAGCTCTGTGAAAACCAAAAGGCAGTGTATATTCCAGTTCTCTGAAAATAATATCTATTTTGACCTCATCCTGCTTACACTGTAGCCTAATAGTTAGGTGAAATATCAAAGGTTATTTTTACAAAATCAATAGATCTACTGTCTTGATAAAATCTGTGTTGGTGTTTAGAGGCAGATTTAAGAGGGCACTCCATAAAGACTGGAGAAAAGATCATTTTGGTTTTGGTGATAGAATTGGCAAAGGAGAGAAAGTATCCAAGGAGTGAAGTCCATTGGAGTCTCCATCAAAGACAGGATGCTAAGCTGAGTGTACATTCCATTATGGTCATTATTTATAAGTCTAGGAAGGCACTAAGCAATATCGTTCCTGGTCAAACTATTTTATGTTTAGAAATGGTGAATAAGCAGGTGAAGATGCAGAGGAAGAAGAGCATGTTTGCGGCGAAACATTCAGAAGAGATGACAAAGAATAGAGGCAAGTTAGGAATGTAGATGTTTAAAAGAGGGAATGCAAAATGAAATGTTTAGTAGAAGTAAAATTATTGGAATTGGAGATCAGGGATGGAAATTATTGAATTCCATACAGTCTGTAAAGATGTAAATTTAAGATTGGGTTGAGCTACCTTTTCTCATGGGAGAGTCAAATGCAGCAAAACTGAGATATTCAATGCACCAGTATGAGGCAAGGTGGCAAGAAGCAAAAAGGATTTATAAAATAGAAATATTAATTCATTCATTTAGGTCCATGCTGTGGCAAAATAGAGTCAGAGAATGCAGACTATAAGAAATTATGTTGGGATTTATGTCTTTTAAGGTAAGGAGTGGGAGTCAACTAACTAAATGTAATTATTTGAGCTAGGTTTCTTTTAACCTAATATCTATTTTAAAAAATTCAATTAATTATACCCAACTGTAGATATCTAACATAGGTCAGATAAAAGTCTCCCTGAATGCAGCTATAGCTTTCTGCTTAGTATTGTCTTAATATATTTCCCGGGCTAGAGGGAGTATCTGTAATTATCTACATGGTAGGTACTGCACCATAGCTATTCACAAATCAGAATCTCAGGTTAAACTTGGGGAGAGGTAAGCATATTTGGAGAGTAATTCATCTGTCTCTCCCTATTGAGGTGAGACTAATGTAGCAGCTTAAATTAAAGTTAGGTTGGTTGAGGATCATCTCTTACATTACTTCAAAACCACTGGCATAATGTTGAGATCTATAGGTCTTGCAGTTAAGCTGTTTAGGAAGGTCCTGTGACTGAAACAAGTGAGGTAGCAGAAGGATATTACTAGTCCTGGAAAAAAAAAAATCTCACCCCCTGGTAATTGCAAACAAATGAAGGTGACCTCTGAATAAGACAGAGAAGAAACAGGCACGATAGAATGAGCAAGCAAAGGGAAAAAAAGCAGATAATGAACAGAAGGTCTGCAGGTAAGAGACAAATGATAGGGGAGCTGAAGGAAAGGAGCTGTGTCCTAGTTTAGGACAGGCAAGAGAAAACATGAAGGGCTTGGAGGTTAATGTGTACATAGGATTACCGAGTTTTCTTAGGGGCTTTACTTGGGAGGAAGGTGGAAGGGCTCTATTTTTATCTCAATCATTTCATAGTGTCAGTACACCGTAGCATGCCCAATAACGATATGCCATTCAAAGCAGCTGTGCTCATCAAAGAATTAGGGAACTTTTTTTTTCTGAAAAGGTTAGAGGGGCTTAACTTTGTAGAATTTATTTCCTTTCTGGAGGATTTTTTTGACAATTAAAGTATCTTACTAAATTATTGCATCTTACTGTATTTTTTCCCAATAATTTCTTTTAATGAAACATATTTAAATAGTAAACGTAGTTTGTCGGTGCACTGTCTCTCTGAATGGAGAGCTCGCACTTAACATTGCATACCTATTTTACTTCAGACAAATTTTAACAGGTAAAAAGTAGTAACTAAAAGTTTTATGGGAACTACAGGTGGTTGTAATGGGTGTAATGTCTTTCCCTTCAGTCATAGCTTAACAGCATGTAATGATTGTTACATAAGCTTTAAAATCATAGCCAACAAATACAAGGTAATGCAGAGATATATATGTGCCCCCTAAATGTCCCCATAGAAAACAATGCAACTGAAACCAAACACACACTACATACTATAATAAACTAACAGTGTTCAGCAGAAGTCAGGACATACGACACTCGCCTTCCCAATTAATCTTTTATTTCTCAAGTTTGAAATTCTACAAAGTACCTTGCGAAAATTAATCTCAGGTGCTGAAAAACTGATAGATATTTTGTATTTCTGGCACACAGAAATCGTCTGCTTTCATAATTCTGCAGGAGATAATTACCAGTCTCTCTGTTGCTGTCCTAACAGGGCTAAAGATATTATAACCTCTTCTCTTGTTAACATTCTGCTCTGCACCAGGAAGGCTATCTTTTCTCTGCAAATTTGTAGTTGAGTATTACAATTCAGTTAAACTCTGTTGTTTCAGACAACTCCTTTACTTCACCTGGAAGGTCGTGCCTCATCTTTAGGCCTGAGGAAGAGTTAATGTGCTAAGAAATTGTGTTTTTCCAACTGTTATCAGGCTGCAGCTTTGCATTATGGAATGCTTGCCAACAACAAAAGTTTATGGTATTCCTGCCAGTGACTGCTTGATCTTGCCTTTGTAAAGGGTATTGGTTTGAATGAAACACACGCACAAAAAAAGGATCTAAATCACAGCCTTGCTCACAAAGCAGTAAAAATAGTGCTGGTATTTGTCAGAGCACTGGAATGGGCTGCCCAGATGGCTTGTGGAGTCTCCTTCTCTGGAGACATTCAAAACCTGCCTAAACGAGTTCCTTTGTGACCTACTCTAGGTGTCCTGCTCTGGGAGGAGGGTTGGACTAGATGATCTTTTGAGGTCTCTTCCAACCCTTAAGATTCTGTGATTAGTGCTGATATTCATGAAATGGCAAGTGGGAGATGGGTTTGAGGATAGGATTAAATTTATGCCACTATTGCCCCTGAGCTCTCCTTGGCATGACATTTGTATTCTTATAAAATATAGTCTATGTACTCTTCAGTGTTGAGTTAAAAATGTGACATCATGGGTTATAACCTTTATTAATGCAGATAACTCACCACTGAAGAATGTGAATGTCTATTCTGTTTTTTAAATAGTGTATATATTGTGACGTATTTCTCTTGGAAAAAATATTTGTTATATTTTTAGTTAAATTGTGGAATACTTTATATATTTGTTCTTTACATTTGAGCCTCATTTGGTATCTGATATGGTAGACATTAGGCTATCAAATTTCTTTAGTGAGCTATTACTCATAAAGTCTTCTTTCCTTCTCTAGATTTTAGCACTACTCAGTATTTTTAGTATGTAGTCAGTGCAATGCCTTACTTACAGCAGCAAAATATCATACCAAACTTCTTCTGTGACCTGGCGTCACCTCTCACCCCAGCTTCCCAGCTAAACCTTACTTTCATGGTATGACCCTGTGGGTTATAGCAACTCTGATTTGTTGGAGAAGGCTGTAGTCACTGGTGTCTATGCCACTTCTTACTTATGGCCTGAAGGAAGAAAAAAAAAGGATGTGAAAAGGAAAATTTTTGGAAATAGCTGGATATTAATAAAGACAAAATACCTAGGTAAATATCATCAAGCATTTACGTAGATGAAGACAAAATTGGCAGAGATTTACTCCCACCTCCAATTCTTCAGCACAGGGTATACCTTTTAGATTTTTGACTTGTTTTTGGTTTATATTGGACTCGATGATCTTGAAGATCTTTTCCAACTGTACTGATTCTATATTTAAGAAATGCTTGGGAGGGCAGGGGTTACTTTTGAAATCTGGAGTCAGAGTCTTCAATTTTCCCTTTTCTTATTTATGAAGGGAAATTTCGAAGTTGTGTTCAAATATACTTGTTAGTATTACCTGTCTGGAGGTTAGTTTTGGGTAATGAGGTCAGCTCTTAATTACAATTTACCAACATGCTTTACATGCAGGGGATTATTTTCAGGACAAAGGGCAGCCATAAAAATTGCGTATTCAAAACCAAATGCAATAATAGTGAAAACAGAAACGTTGAGAGAAAAGTGAAAGTTAAAAAGCTGCTCTCTGATGACTCTCCATCATAAGACCTGCAGAAAAAAAATAAAAGTCTTGTTTTTTTGTGAGCAATCAGTCCCACTTTAAGGCAGTAGAAAATTTATAATGCTACACTCAAATAGCATTTAAAAAGCAGAATTACAAGGTTGTTTTAGTACTGTACCTGGTTGGTTTTCTGCCACCTAGCAAGACAAAGATCTACAGTTGAGGGCTTTTTTTTTTTTTTCTGTCCATTTGCCTTTGTTTCTCTGAGTAACACCTGCTCTAATGAGTTTCTAATCTGAAAGTAAATAACTGTGAAGGGAGGAGGAAATGGACAAAGCACGCAGGCTTGAGAATAAACAGCTGTCAAATGGCTGACATTTTAGAAAGCAGAACACACAGCTTTTATGAAGGATCTGATTCAGCTTGAATGAGGAGCTGATCACACCCAGTTGTCAAACTTTCCTTAGCTAAAGAGTTACTTGAGAGAATTTTATAACAATACTTTGTCCTCTTCTGATTATGGAACTATTTTACTAGTTTGGCAGATAGTTCTGACATAATCAGCTACCCAGTGATGGGGTGGCTCCACAGGTTATTAAAAGGAGCATAGTTGTGCTTCTTTTTCTTGCAGTTTAGGGAGGTTTTATGCCAGAGAGACTAAATTAAGCAGTGCTGCATGTAAAGATGGGGATGAGCCTCACCTAAGCCTCTGCATGAAGCTGCCATAATCTGAATTTGGGTGTACGTATGTTTGGCCACCGAATGCTCCTTTAACAGGGTGGGCTTCTTCCATTCATTATAGTTCTTTTTGTTCATTCAATATTGAAATAATACTAACTTGCATTCAGGTCAAAGTTCATCACTGCACAAGGAGATTCTGTTATCATGAGAAGTATATAAAATCCAGCCTTTAATGTGTAGCTTCACCATTTTTCCTGAAGTTTTTGTGTTGGGTGTAAATGAAAACGGTTGCAGGTTTAGTTCCTTCTGATGTCAGTGGTGTTAGTCCAGGGTTCCTGGATTTAAGGTGATTTAAGGCATCAAAGATGTGAATAGGGCTTGCCTAGGACAGGTTTTATAGAATATAGTTAGCTCTATTTAAGACAGGGCATTAGAAAATAAATATTTGAACCTTTACTTTCTGGTCGATGTAGAACATAGTTTCTGTTGTAGTCTGGAAGATAGCCTTAGCTCAGGAGTACGCATGTTCTCCAGGTACTTGACAAAGATACTCTGCTTAACTCTTCTCAATTCAGAAAATTCTTGCTGATGGATGGGCTTTGATGGTTTGGTGGTGCATCACCTTGCAATCCTGATCCTGTAGGATGGGGTGTTAGCATGACTTAATTTGGGATTGTCACTTCCTGCGAAACAGGGTGTATGGTTCTGTAGTTGGCCAGCCACACCTGAGTCACTCACCAGTGTTAGACAATGTTCATGTATAAATGAAATGAAAGCAAGTATTCTACTCTATGCAGAGTTCAGTAAAATAACCATTACATAAAGAAACAGGTGCAGAAAACGATCACATAACATTCTTATACCTGTAATCCTGGTTTGGCTTCACCAGACTGACAGATTAACCTAATTATCAAAATGCTTAATAATATTTCTCAGAGACAGGTTGTTTTTGGTCAGCTTTCATCCTCCAAAGTGAGTACTGACTTGAGATGAAGAATCTACTTGCCTACTGTGGTTTCTGTTGAGTGAAGACTTATTCATACCGGTTTGTTTTTTTCCACCTTCCAGTCTCTTTAGCTCTTGTCAGCTGTGCTAACAAAACTCTGTTTGACCAGCTTCACCATTGCCATGTAACCTTTGGAAAGTCCTTCCCAGTTGTGCAGATGTCAACTAAATACCAGTTTGTTTAAAAAAAGACACTTCCTGAATACGTTAGATAAAATACATAATGCAAATTAACTACGCAATTGTGTATAAATAAAAACAATGAATGATGACGGAGACAAAGTATGATGGCAAACACAAATACAGAAAAAAAGGAAGAGAGTGAGTGTTGAAAGTAAATAGCCTTTCAACGTGGCAAGCTGGAAGTTAGCCTACTGTAATAATCTCTGTTGAATTGGAGTCAGTATACAACATCTTCTAAGCTTTGTAAGTAAAAAGCCAGTGAACCGGCAGCTTTGTTGAAAATAGATTCATTTCATTATGCAGTTTTTTAACACTAGTTCACAGTATTTTATGTAATATTTATTCCTAATATATTTTTAGTCACATTTCATTTGTGAATAACATATGCCAGGTATTATGATGACAGCTTTTTCACGTCATAAATCACAGGAGAACTGTTTCTGTAATAGTCTATTACCTGAAAGCTATGATTAAGTCTGACTGTTTAATTATGGTTCTGATTACCAATGCAAATACTGAGCCACGTGCCTAACTAAAGGTAACTGGTATCAGCACTTAGGAAATGGGAGTGTTTCCCCCTGTATCTTTCAACATTGAAAAAAATAGGACACAGCAGTTTTGGTTATACCGTGAATTTTTGTAGAGTAACAACTTTTATTTCACTCAGTTCCTTGATTATTGAGCACTTTAACAATATCAAAATTTCACACACTAGAAAAGACTAATAACAAACCTCGTAGTAGTATCATCTACATAAGTTTTTAGGGTTACTTAAATAATTTGTGGCATTTCCAAATAAGATAATTCGAACACTTATTTTTTAAAAAATGAAATTAGGTAGGAATTAATAAATATTTGTTGACTCTGCTATTTGGAGTTCTTTCTGCCATACTAATACTTTGTGTTTCATTTACTTAGCACACCACTTCAGGATGAGACAAAAGCTTTGGTTTTTATTCCCCCTACCAAATGAGTAGGTATCTGGTGACATCTGGGAAGGACTGTAAAAGCCTACATTTGAGAAGATGCAAATTAACTGAACATTTCTCTGAAACCAGATTGGTGCCAGGAATCTACTAACTGGTGCTTTATAACTTCAGAAAAAATGAAAGAGCTTGTTCTTTCTTTTCCAAAGATGATCCCCAGTATTCACATCACCAGCTCTCTCCCAGAAGAATTATATTAGCTCTGGACTTTAAAGATCAGTGAGAGAACATCAGATATCATGTACTTATAGACAAAATTAATATAAATTTCTATTATAATCCCAAGGTGCCTGAAGAATGATTTTTGTATTCACTCTGCAATTTCTCTGTTCATATATGATCTATGTGTATCTATTCTCCATATGTGTGAATCTGGAAATACCTTTTTATTCTTGGTCTCACCTCAGGAGGTGCAAACTTATATCTGCAAATATATCTTTTTGCAAATGTAAGGTTTTTTTTTTTAAATGCAGATTATATGTTGCTGTAGGATAAAAAATTATTAGTAATTTCCCTTAGAGGCAATTGAGATTTCTGTCCTCAGAAGAGAGACTACTGGGTGTCTAGGGGGAAAGAAAGTAGGACAGACCACAGCAAGTGAGAAGTCATTATGGAAATAGCTAAAAAGTTTAGTTCACCTTTTCCAATGAGTTCTTACCCATGCTGGATCTAAACTTGATTCCTCTGAAGAGCCTGTCTGTGCTTTTTAACTTGACCTAAAACTCTTAAGACAGTGTTTGAATTGAAAAGGCTTGTTAGGAAGATGTTACTGTAGCAACAGTAAAGTAATCTTTTTAAGATTTGATAAAAAGCTTTAGAATTCTTCTTGACTGACTTTTTTTCCAGATTTGCCATTAAGAATTTTTTCAATGTCATATATGATATTTATGGAATGAATTATCAGGAAATAGTCAAGTGGTGTGAAGAGGAAAAGGATCATTTCCGACAGTGACTATTGTTTTTAAGAATCTTACCTATATTAATAGTTTGCCATTCTGTTATATGAGGCTTTAAAGTATAAATAGGGTGATGATTCTCTTTTTCTGTGCATCTGCTGAGGGACACATCTCGGCTGGTAGATCAGCTCTCCAGGCTGGTATGAGGTCTGATAGATCTGAGGGTTGTCTGATAATGACAAATTGGGAAGGTCACACCAAGGTGAGTGTCATGGTGTATTACCCCATTCTTATCCTCTTTCTCTCAACCACTGCTACTGATCACTATCAGAGACAGGTATTTGGCTAATCTGATATGGCACTTTGTATGGTTTGCTCCTAAGAAACTTCTGACTAGAGCAAACCGAGTAAGTACAAATAGCATCCCCCTGAATAATGCCGGTGGACCCCATAGACTGATGGGGACAAAATGCTTGCAGTGCTGAGGATATGCCAATGATAGAACTATTCTGAAGCAGACAAATATTCTAGATACATAGCTACACAAACTTTCCTTAAAATAAAACCCAGCATGTGGTCACAGTAATTGTGAATCAAAAAATATGCTATTTGCTCATTAGGTTCTGTAACACTAATATTATATAAGAAACAAAGTGAAGGGGATTTTTGCTAGTAAACTGCCAATGCAGTGCTCAGTATTTCTTAACAGCGTGGGCAGAAAATATACTAGGTTGAATTTTCAGAACTATATTCCAGGCAGAAGTCTCTCATCTACTCTGACTGTGCCCAGTTCTGGGCTCCTCAGCTCAAGAGGGACAGAGAACTTCTGCAACGAGTCCAGCACAGGGACATCAAGATGATCAGGGGGCGGGAACGTCTTTCATACGAGGAAAGGCTGCGGGAACTGGGGCTGTTTAGTCTAGAAAAGACTGAGGGGGGATCTTATTGATATTTACAAATATCTAAATGGTGGGTGTTAGGAAGTTGGGACATCCCTTTTTTCTATTGTAGCTAGCAACAGGACAAGGGGAAATAAGATGAAGCTGGAACACAAAAAGTTCCATTTAAATAAAAGAAAAAATGATTTTACTGTGGAGGATGACGGAGCAGTGGAACAGGCTGCCCAGAGGGGTTGTGGAGTCTCCTTCCTTGGAGATCTTCAAGACCCGCCTGGACATGTTCCTGATCTAGGTGAACCTGCTTCTGCTGGGTGGTTGGACTAGATGATCTCTAAAGGTCCCTTCCAACCCCTACCATTCTGTAATTCTATGATCTATACTAAAGTACTCCCACTGGATTCCCATAGCTATGGAAAGTATATAAGTGACTTTGATAGCAGAACTCCATGCCTTTGCATTACACTTTGGATTTCAGTACACATGAGAAAGTGTGAAAAGCGTGAATGGAAAGATAATACATCAAGACCAAAAGCACAGTTTGAGTATTATGGACTGTTGAGCTAGAGCATTCTACCCCCCTAAACAACACCATTACTTCAAGCAGGAGGCAGCATAAGGCTGCATGACAGTTCTGTGTGCTAGCACTTGAAAGCTACTGAAATCAAGTTGCATAGACTTTTGAGTAAGCAAATGAAAGTGGGATTGGGTATGCTCTTTATCTTTTTTTGTTTGATTGTTTTTTGGGTTTTTTTGTTGTTTTATTTTTTTGTGCTTGGCATTAGTGAAGGAACAGGACAAGGTTTTTGTTTACATCTTGTCTTAAAGTTATTTTTCCAATAATCAGTTACCCTTTTGCTTCATTTTGGAACCAGGTTGGTTGAATATTGTAACCTCAGCTGAACCAAATTTTTCATTGCCTTTATTTACTTTCACAAATGAAAAAAGTCTTAAATTATAGTCAGGTGTAGAGGCAAGCAAACAAAAGATGAGAATATCAATGAGAAAGAATACAGCTTCAGGAACATCCATTAATATTTGGTAACCTTGAAGTCACCAAGTTTAAAGCACAACTTTTAAGGTTTCTTTAATGGAAAAGAGTGAGAGATTTTAACTGAAATGAAGCATCTTTGTTCCTTGCAATAGTACTTTTAGTTATGAGAACCTACAGTTTTAAACAGAACAGTTCCTTGGATCTTCTAGCTATCAGATCAAGTTTGTGCTTCTAAAATAAGACTGTAAATGTATATTTATTCCTTTATCATAAAACTAATGCAGGAGAATAAATACATTTACCTGTTTTTCAAAAATTACAACAGTGACAGAAAGTGGCTGTTTTTCTCAACTTTGGCTGTTTATAGGTTATGTGAGCAATGGTTGTGAGTTTTTTTTCTTGAAGGGTGAGAGATCTCAAATTGCACCCAAGTGCAACATAGCTGTTAGATACCATATAGCTGATAACTATAATGTCTTGAGCCATTAGTTTTGCGTGATCATTGGATTAAAACTAAGTACAATACAGATATTAAAGTTACGTTTTACAGGAGCCAACAGAACAAGGCAATAAGTGATATTTTGAGATGGTTCTGCCTCTGTACTTGTTTTGGTTTTGGTTTTATTTTGGTTTTTTTTTAGCTTTAATTCATTAACTGCAGCAGAGAGTGTTCTCAAAGGTTTTAGCTGTTCAACATCTGGAATTTTTTTTCTTATGGGAGCTTCTTGTAGTTCAACATCTGTTTTTGCACCATATCAAGACAAAACCAAAAAATGATGATGTTTTAATAGAACAAAACTTTTAAATAAATACTATTTTTGGAGAAGGCAAAATGCTGGAACATGAAAAACTTTTTAAGGTAACATTGAACTTTGTCAACCCGACGTGCCAGGTTTGTCAGCCTGAGGGCAGAGAGAAGATTTTGCTACTCCTGATGCTAGAAGTTGCATCTTCAGATCCCCATATGCCCCAAATGGGCAGGAGGGATATTGCTGAGTTATAGCTGTGCAACAGAGGCCCCAGTCTTCTCATTGCATCAGGCTTCCCCCTTCAACTCATGAAGCACTGCCACAGTTTAGAAGGGAGATTTGAAACACCTGAAATCAAAGTCCCACAGTTCTTAACTGGCTTAAGTGTACTGCAGTGTTAAATTGGCCCCAAATGAAATATTCTAATAAAGTTAACTGGAATGCCTTTTTTACAGTTTATCCAGTGATGTATTTCATTAAAAGCATCCTGCAGAACTTTGACTTTCTGAAAACTACACTTTTAGCTGAAAGACCTGTTCACAGTCTCCAAACAGCTTTAGTTTATCTATCAGGATCAGAATGTTCAGAAAAGTTAGCTGATTTTCAGTTTCTTAAACAAAGAAATAAAGCAATCTTTTAATTTTGCTTACACAAGAGCAGAATGTGAATGGAATTGTCACAGAAGTGATATTCTTAAGCTTTTACTTCTTGAAGTATCAACTGCCTGGTCTGCTTTTATTTTTATCGCAGGAAAAATAGCCTGTTTTCAAACAGTCTCACAAAATGTGTAGATATCTGTTCTGTAGAGGGAATCACAGCAAAAATGTATCCTGCTCAAAATTTCAATTATTTCCTAATCCCAGACAGACTGAAAATTATACCTATTGGCAAACACAATGAGAAACAACAACATGCAACAAATTCTTTTTCAGCTCCAGCAATTTAGTATTTTCTCAGAAATTAGACTGTATTAGGTTAGAGAGTGAAAATCCTCTATTTTCTCTTGTTTAAATATTCTTTTGGTAAGAAATGTTTCAACATTATTGAGAAAACTTTTGCAGGATAGTTAATTGTGGGGTGTGAGATTCATCTCACTTCAGATGTCTGTAGTTGAGTCAGTCACTCTCTGGCCCATTTATAGCCATTGAAAAAGGCATAATGGGGCATAATGATCTGTCCTATTTTACATTTCTGCTTCAAGATGAGATGAATAGTATTCGAGGAACATTAGGCTAAACTGACTAGATTTACAACAACTGCAGAAGCAACATGATGTGAACAAAGGTTGTGTTATAGGCAGAGTGTAGAGAAGTATAAACTCCAATCCAAACTTTCTAATATATTTCCATGAACTTTTAAAACCTGGTATCATCTCATCTTCAAATTGGATAGTTTCCAAGTCCTCTCTCTTAAAAGTACATTTCAATGCAAAAGGTTATAATCTCTAGCAGTGCTTTTGTTGTACCTATAAAAAATGTATTGCATAAAAGGCAAATATGTTATCTGGAAAGTTTTTAAAACTTAGAGAACCAGAGTAATAGGAGCTCTGTAGAATCGTCTTCCTTCTCTTTAAGTACTTTTTAGCTCTGCAGTGTTGAAGTACATTACAGGTAGAGATAAAATTATATTTTTGAAAAATCAATTATTGTAAAATTTTTAAATAATCCTATTTTTTAATATATTAATTCTTTGTTTGAAGTAAGCAGTATTGAAGTATAAGAATTTCCCAAGTAATCATTAACTCTCAACTGAAAAGATGCAGTTAAATTCCAGTTTGTTTCTAATCTCAAAAAAATTGCTAGCCATGAAAACTAATCATGCAAATGTAGCAGCTTCCAGTCAAGTACACACTTGACTGAAAATATACTCCTTTCTTCTTTTTCTACAGTATAATAGATGTGATTTTTTGGTGATGATTTGCTTCATGATGCTTTGCTCATATTTAGCACAGTTTCATATTTTCTTAGAGTACTAACTTGTTTTGATACTGTGAAAAGTGCAGAGATACTTTTTAGGAATTTTCCTTTCACCTGTGTTCATTAGAAAATAAACTGTGTCATTACATCTGAAGTAGAATACTTTATATATAGAAATACTGTTGTTTTTTCACATTTCTGTAATGTATTGTATAGTGCTTATCTAGCGTATGTTGCCACCAAGTGCCTTGGGAATTTAAAGACCATTGAAAAGACACACTTCCAATCTGAAGGTGCTGACAAATTACATGGACAATAGAATACTGTCTTTATATATAAACTGTATATATGATATAATATTATATATATATATAATATATTCTATAATATAATATATAAAATATATAGATAATGTAATATTATATATGACTGTATATATTAAAATAAAAGTATTTTGAAGCTGCATAAAGGAATAGTAACATAAAGAGGGTTAACAATAGGCTGTCTACAATAACTTATTTTGACAACCCAAATGCACTATGCTAGAGGCTCTGAAAAGTTGGCTGTAGATATGGCTAAGAACTGAGAATTGATTACACACAGGGACATCTGTGATGCTCAGTCATGAAGGATTGCATTTTAAGATGAGCATTAATAAAGAGAAGCTGTGTCTTGGTTCAGAAAAGAACTCCAAATGTCTTAGCAGCATGAAAGGAAAGAGTGAACTAGAATACAAGAAGTTGTAACTCAAGTTGTTTGCATGTTGAAAGAGGAGAGGAATATTAGGAAGCAGATTATGAAGGGCTTTGAATGTCAAGTGGGCACAGAACAGGATTTGATTTCTGTTTCCTGCTATGTTGACATTAGGCAAATCATGACATTTCTCTGGTGTTTATGAGCTGAAAATGTGGATGACACTTGCATATCAAGTAGAGAACTATGGTGACAACTCTGGTCTTGGTAACAAAATGAGATATTGATACTAATTTTTTAAATTATTGAATGAGCATAGTGATGTAAAAGCATTAGATTTACAGTTTCCTTGATTGTATATTTTATTTTTTAGTAGTACTTATTAACATATTTTTCTGTATACAAAGTTTTTTAGTTATGGAAAACAAGTTTCTTCAAGGGGATTTTCTTTCTAATCTGTAGTCACGTGCTTATAGTGGTACATTTTGTAAAAGCACAATACGGCAGAGAAAATACTTCCTTCTGAAAGGAACACTCTTACATCAACCATTTTTGTGTCAAATGAAGAGTTTTTAATGATTCAGGTTCACCAAAGGCAGGAGAAAAATAAATTGCTTTCTTGATAAATGCATAAAAACAGTAGTTTAGGTATGGTTGGTCAAACTCCAGGCTACAGTGTCAAAAGAGGCTTAGGAAAACAATGAATTCTACTGATGCCCTTCTTATCTGCTTCTCATGTGCCATTTTGCAGTGCTCCTAAGTACCCTTCATTAATTTATTTGGAAGATATGCTCACAGTTCTAATTCGTACCACAGACAAAGCCCATAAATTGAAGGTGCATTTAGGAGTTTCATCATATTGCTGTTCTTCTCTTGAAGGTGAAAAATAGTGATGAATTAAATCCGTTTAAAGATCAAGAACGTTTGTGAGGTCCCTGATACTTTCACATAGTGCTGTCTCTAAGAATTTCTGTTTACTGTGTCTAGATGCATAAAGTATTATGTCTCATGCTGGTAGATGATGGCCTGACCTGGATTTTACAGGCTTTTTCTGCCTCTCATCTGGATTTCAGTGGAATAATCCACTGTGGCTTACAGTTATTGTTTCTTAATAAAGAGTAGCTAATACAGAACATAGCACTGTATGTATTCAGCAACACACTCAGAGGTAAGTACATTTGAATTGCTTTCTGCTCTGAACACTAGTGTCCTACAGGTCAAGCTCAAAGCCTGTACTCTTGTAAACAAAACACCGAGTAGCCAGATTCCCAGTCCTCTAGTAGTTCAAGATATGTAATGGTTCCACAATAGATATAGGATGAAGACTGCTGATAAAAGCTCCGTGTCTCAAAGACAAATTTTGTTTGAACAGTGGAGAGAGGATTTAGAGTTGAGACACAAAAAAATGGAAGCAAGACTGAGAACCACCCAAGAGCTGTGTCACTTTTACTCATTATGTAGAATGAATGCTTTTTTATATTCAGTCTGTTAATACAGATATACAGTATAAATGGTCATAATTTTTAAAAGACAAATAAGCAACCCTCCCCTAGAATGAGTAATGCTGGAACTGTACAACCAAAAACAGGAGAAATTTACAAAGAAAGAGAGCAAATTATTTCCAAAAGTAATATATTAGTCAAGTCCCTTGACATAATTAAAGCAGTTTGACATTACAGACATCCAAAACCACAGAATCACAGAAGCATAGAATAGTTTGTGTTGGAAGGAACCTTAAAGGTCATGTAGTTCATCCTCCTTGCCATGGGCAGGGACACCTTCCACTAGACCAGGTTGCTCAAAGCCCCATCCATCCTGGCCTTGAGCATTTCCAGGAAAGGGGCATTCACAAACTCTCTGGGCAACAAATTGTAGTGCCTCACCACTGGGAAGAACTTCTTCCTACTGTCTAATCTAAATCTCCCCTCTTTCAGTTTGAAGCCCTTAATCCTTGTCCTATCACTACGTGCCCTTGTAAAATGTCTCTCTATGGCTTTGTCATCGTTCCCATTTAGGCACTGGAATAATGATACAAAGTTCTTCATTAAAATAAGTTGGAGTTCACAGGTGACAATGACAATTTTATTGATATTTTAATATTGATATTTTCATATAATCTCTAAATAGAAACTTTTATGAAAAAATGAGTGAAAGATCTGGGGGAAAAACCTACATCTGAATGAGTCAATTTGTGGGTGTGTTGGTGGCTTAATTAAATTAAAACGAAAATTTTTCTTTCTTTTTGTATTTTGTTGTTTGTCTCATTGTGGTTGTTTACACCTGTCTGGGTGCCAGATGCCCACCAGGTCGTAATATCACTCCCCTTCCTAAACTGGACAGAGGAGATAGAAATATAATGAGCGGTTTGTGAGTCGAGATAAGGACAGAGAGATTGTTCAGCAATTAGTGTCATGGGCAAAACAGACTCAGCTTGGGGACAAATGGTTTGATTTATTATTGAACAATCAAAACAGAGCAGGGAGATGANTCACGAACTTCTGCAACATGGGTCCTTCCCAGAGACCACAGTTCTTCACAAACTGCTCCAGCACAGAGCCTCCCACAGGGCCAGCTCCTCACACACTGATCCATTGTGGGTCACCCACCGGGAGAAGAGTCCTTCAGGTACCAACTGCTCCAGCCTGAATCCCTCACAGGATCACAAGTCCTGCCAGGAAACCTGTTCAGGCATGGGCTTCTCTCTCCTCATGGCAGGAACTTACTCCAGGGTGAGCTGCCAACACAGTCACAGCCTCCTTCAGGCATCCACCCACTTCAGCATGGGGTCTTCCATAGGCTGCAAGTGGATCGTGGCCTCCATGGACTGCAGGGGCACAGCTGCTTCACCATGGTCTTCGCCACAGGTCACAGGGGAATCTTTCTTTCAGGGCTTAAGCACCTCCTCCCTCTCAATGTTCTCACATTCTCACTTCCTGTTGCTGCTGCAATTTAGCAACTGCCTACCACCTTCTTCCCCTTCTCAAATACGTTCCTCAGTCATCAGTTGGCCCAGCTTTGGTCAGCTGTGGGTCTGTCTTAGAATTGATTGGCGTTAGCGCTGTCAGCTACAGGGGAAGCTTCTGGCAGATCTTCGTTGGAAGAAGCCACACCTGTAGCCCCTCCCGCTACCTAAACCTGGCCCAGGCAAAACCACTACACTCATCCATAGCAAACTACTTGCTGTTAATATTCCTGGTATTTTTATTAAAAATATGCTTAGTATTGATTGTGACTCAAAATCTATTTATAAGAACTATAACAATAGCAGTCCTCTCTATACTTGTGGAAAAAAAAGTAGATTTTGAAATATGGAGGTTTAGATTGAGGAGAATTTGGAGTGTTTCCTTGACAGCAGCTTTGGAGTTCTACTAAAGGTAGGAATTTGTTAAATTTGTCAAGAAGTAAAGCCATAATGAGAGGCAGAAACTGAATTCTGAAGCAGAATAAATTAATGCTGAAAGACGAGTATTTTTTAATCACTGGAATGATAAGCCATTGAACTGATTCTAATGGGGCATATGATACGGTACTTTCACTCAAATAGAAATTGTGAACTGATTGCAGTGACCACCTGATGATATTTGATGACATCTCTGATGTTTTTAACGTATAATACACTCACCATAGTCTTGAAGTCTGACCCTGAAATCTATAAATCACAGTTCTGTTTATTTCATACATTAAAGTGCATTACATTACTACGAAATGCATTCTGTGTAGATTTTTCCTTCTTAACTCTTCCTGTACAGTTGAAGCAATGTGACTGCTTATTAATTTCAGAGTAAAATTATTTTAATGGTGGTTTTACAGTTAAAACAGAGCAAATTTTGCTTATTCCAAACAACAAGGTCTAAGAAAATCTGTCCAATGTTAGCAGCATACAAAGATAAAAATGCTTATCAGTTTCGGTTAAAATCTTATTTGATTTCAAAGTGTTGTTTTATTTCGATGTATTTTGTAATGGGCTAGCCAGTAGACAGTTGGTATGGATGGCTATTCTGTGTTCATAATTTTTACATTAACTGCTTGTAGTCACAGTGTAAGCATATCTAAATGTTACTATTTCTGTAGTAATCTTACTATTTCAGAAGGGTAATGATTCAAATTTGAAGACTTGCTCTTGAAATATTCAAGTCAATAGGAACAAGATCAAATCCTGAAGTAGTTAAACAGAGAATTAATTTCTTAAATCAGCTGTCATCAGATTTCTTCCTAGTTCTTGCTTTTCATCGAGGCTGGTCTTCCAAGGACAGCTTTTCTCTTGAGGATAATGATTTTCATCTCCACTAGAACTTTATACAATTTACTAAAATCATTCATTGTTCTGACTTCATAACATAGGAGCATTTCAAGTACAGTTTCAACAGAATAAAAGCAGTATAAGTCATTTACTATCAAGATAGTACTAAGATGAGAGCATCTAGTTTTTCTATGTTGAAAAACAGAGAGAATGAGCACTGCCTTGGAGCACTCTTGCACATGTCACTAAGTAGTACTCAGTCTAAGATGCTACATTTTGAGATACGCAGTGAATGTTCAACTTGTAACAATCTTCCATGTGTCTGTATATATTTGTATATGTTATTAATACTGAAATGAAGTCCAGAGTTTTAATACACTCATGTACTTTTTCTGTAGCACTACTGCTACTCACTCTTAAATCCTTATCTCGTTACAGGCATGAGCACACTGAAGTCTTCTTCAGAGTTCTCTGTTGTGATTCACCACTAGTATTAGAAAGCATTAGAGCCACCACTGGACTCTCCTGCACTTGTCTGTTTAGTTCCCTTTGCAGCCTTTGCAGTTGGATAACAATAAATCTGGCTGATTGTATGGTAACTGGGAATGAAGTTAAACATACAAAAATCTGACTAATCTGAATTTAAAATAGAGCAATAATAGCTTTTGACCCCAAAGCACTGAATGAATTTTTATTCTTCTGATGAAAAAATGGATCATTTTTGGCCTAGTCTTTTGCTGCAGTGCAGCTTTTGATGCCTTCTTCTGCAGCTTTTTCTGGTGTGTTTCTCACTGAAGAAATCAAACGAGTCCTGTGACTTCAGGTCAGTACAGGTTCATACCTCAGTGGGCACTGTATCACTGGTTCATATAGACTCTTTAATCTTTTTATTTATTGCCAAAATTGTTAGCAAGGAAAAGGAAGGCAGCAGATGTTCCACGTGTATCACAGAGAGAAATGCATTTCAGCTTCTGTCTTTTAGTGTTCTGCAACTGTGGCAGACATTTTCAGGGAACAGGCAGAGGCTGAAACAGTCACGTTTCAAAAAAGAACCGAAAGTTTATTCAGACACTACTTTGTCCATCTTACGTGTAACAACAAAAGTACAACTAGGAAAAAAAAAAGTGTTTAAAAACATTTTCCTTGGAAGTTTTTGTGGTGCTGAGATAAATGAAATATCAGTTATTGGGAGGCATGGTCTAACTTACCACATGTAAATGTGGTTCATGTCCTGTTTCACAAGGACAGATTAAATGCTTTTCAGTAGCAGTAAACTTTTCTTGTTGACAACAGGAGCAACTGTGTTTTGCATAATAAAACTGGCAATATAAAATAATTTCACTGTGTTTTGTTTCCATGTTACAAGGCAGGAATTTGTGTAACTGAAAATGTCAATAAGGGGATAAATTACTGGCTTTCACAGTGAAAAAATAATAGTAGGATTTTCTTACTGCAAAAGACACAGCAGGTATCTGTGAAAAAGTAAGATGAGAACAGCTATTTTTTGTAGCAGCAGAGGTTTCTTTTGTTCCATATTCTTGCACATTTTTTTTCTCTAGTTATTGAAATGTTACCATTTTTTTTCTAGCTATTGAAGTAATAAAGCTACTGAAATATTTTTGTCCTTTCAAAATTATTAAAAGATAGCTGTGATAGTTAGGGCATACTTCAAAATAGTGTACTGTTCTAGCACTTCACACTAAAGAAAAGTGTGTCCTTACAGACTGAGCATTAATATATGTCCACCTTCAGCTCGTTTGAGATAATACTGTGTGTCACAGCTGTTTTGCTAAGTGACGAAAAATGTTGAAAGTGAGCCAGAAAATGTTTAGACAGTGAAAGTAGCAAAGAAAGAATACATCTATTCAATCATCACTAAAGAAAACTGCTAGCTGATATCTATAAGTGCATGACTGAGCTACCAGTTTTGGCCTTCCCAGCTGAAGAGGGGCAGGGAACTCCTGGAGAGAGTTCAGTGCAGAGCCATCAAGATGGTCAGGGGACTGCGGCATCTTTCTTATGAGGAAAGGTTGTGGGAGCTGGAGCTTTTTAGTCTGAAGAAGAGAAGAGTGTTGGGGGATCTTACTAATATTTCAAATACCTAAATGGTGGATGTCAGGAGGTTGGGGCATCTCTTTTTTCTGTTGTAGCTGGTGACAGAACAATGGGTAATGGGATGAAGCTGGAACACAAAAAGTTCCATTTAAACATAAAGTAAAACTGTTTCACTGTTGAGGTGAAAGAGCCCTGGCACAGGCTGCCCAGGGAGGATGTGGAGTCTCCTCTAGAGATTTTCAAAATCTAACTCAATACGTTCCTGTGTGACTTGATCTAAGTGGACCGGCTTCTGCAAGGGGGTTGGACTAGATGACCTCTGAAGGTCCATTCCAACCCCTACCATTCTGTGATTCTATGTCTGGTGACATATAGTGTAGCTACTGGTGATGACCCACTTTGTAACTGTCGTCCAAATACTTACTTATCTCTCTTTCTATTGGTCAAACAACCTGCTTGTTGTTTTTTGGGAAGGAGTTTTTATTTCAGTTTTTATTGCAGGCTGATTCTTTCTCTGATTTTTAAATATTTGTTTTATCAAATTTTACCAGGAACATCAGAAATGTCAATATTTAGAAATTATTGCATGCTTTTAAGAAGGTCGTAGGTTTTAGAAACCTGATGGACATGCCTCCGTGTGTAACACATCTCAGAGTACTCAGTGCAATACAGGCTTTTGAAGAGAGCTTCACTGGCAGTGTGTGGTGTTTCTGGATCTCAGAATTACTGAAATAGTGAGGGAATTGTCTTGCTACACTTGCATCCTGTCACAACTCAGCAAATGAAGACTAGAAACATGATGTAGGGTAGATTACTGTAGGGAAAAAAGAAAACAATAATGTTTTTTAAAATTCTACTACAGAAAGCCTAAATTATGGAGCACTTATGTATGATTTGATCTATATAATTATGTACATTTGAGAACTTTCCCAATCTAATGGTTCTAGTGAACACCAGTAAATTGAATCTAAATTCTTGCAAGATGTGCTTACCTGTATCCAGAGAATTACCTTGGTGATGCATCTTCCCATGATGGAAAGCCCACATTCTTGACAGGGATGGCATTCATTTCTAGAAGAGAGGTTTCTGGTTCTGGTAGTTGAGAATTTGAGTAACTTAACATAATTCAAGGTTATGTCACCTTATGCAGAAGACAAGATTATCAGAGATGCAAAACTAAGATTTAAAGGTGAGACACTGTTAGTCTGGAATCTTCTACATAAATTTGGAGTATAAAACTGCTTTGACTGAAGCATAGTTGTAGGCACTGTGGCAAGAACAATGTAAATTATTAATGACTGAATTGTGATAAATTTTCATTGACCTGAAATTAAATTGTTTGATTTTTAAAGATGCTTAATTGGATTCATTTTTAGGAACAAATGCAAACATTTCATAAGTAAGAACAAAAGAAAGGTGGAAATGAAGAGCTAGATTTCAAAGCAGCTTTAGGCATAATTTCCAAAATGGCAGAGATTGTGCCTTCTGTCTCTTTCACCAGACTGCTCAACTTGTTCATTTTATTCTGAATTCTAAAGATATTAAAGGTGAGTTGGTCCTGTTGAAGCTGTCCCATTCTGTAGAAAAGTAATAGGCATTAAACAGGCCATAGGAACAGCTGGTGATTTGGGATGCTCACAGAAAGTAGGGTGCAGGTCTTTTGTCTCAATAAGGCTGCAAAGGCATTTTTGCTCAAATTCCTCACATTGTCTTTGACAGACCTAACTGTTAAGGAACAGCATAGCAGAAAGCACTAACCTCACTTTGCTTTCTCCGTCAGGAGTATTAGCAAAATTCACGTCAAATTACTGAACTGGAATTAGGAAGCTGAGTTTATCTTGAAGTTATGTCTTTGGTGAATTAATCTTCAATGAAACAATTCACTAGACTTAGTATATATGGGAAAGTTTGTTGTGTTTTTGTCGTTTTTTTCCACTTCCAAATCAGGTAAGAAATCCATGCTTTTCATAGAAACAATATTTCTGCCGTGCAGCACTAGGATGAGATTCTAGAAATACTACTCAAATAAGTAACAGGTCTTTTTGTCCAGGAGGGAGAACTATAAGCAGCTATGATTATTAGAGGCAGATACTTCTATTTTTCACAGTATTAGTAAGTATTTTTAATTGCTGACAGTTAACGGTTCCCTGGAAAACGGAAACACCTATACCCTGTAATTGCAGCCTCTTCTCACCCTTCAGCCATGGAGGTTTCAAGCCCCTGCTAATAGTTACAAAATCTGTCACTCCTGGACCATGCTGCATAGTAGGTTAAACCTAAGTACCTGTCAGAAAGGGGAGATATCACGGCCAAGACAGAAAACCAAAGTAGGGTTGCATTTCCAAAAAGTTTGAGAATTGCTGCTTTTACACAGTCCTAGAGGCATAGATTGGAATGAGCTGTCAAATACAATTTTTCAGAGACTATTGTAAAGTTTATATAATGAGGTAGAACCTACCTGCAGAACAGGATGGAGAAAGAGAAAATTAAAAGAGACATTGAGCTCTACTGGTGGAACTCCAGGACAGCAAGAAAAAAACCTGAATGAGATTTGTATCTAGTTATTTTACAGGTTGGAATTGTAAATGTCAAAGGTTTTGGTTTGGAGTTGTTTTTTTTGTGGTTTTTTTTTTTTTTTTCTGTTCTGTTTGTTTTGCCAAAGCTTTAGATGGTACAGGCAGAAACTCAATAATGGATTATTTGAGGTGACTTTGCAGAATGAAGTCCATCTTCTGCAGTTACACACAGTTCTTCGATGAGCTGGTGGCATGGACATAGCAATTTGAGTCTTATGTCCAAGCTTGATGTTTAAGGAGATTTGCTTTAAGTGAAGAAAGCAGCAATTTAATATATGAAAATAGCATATGTTTTTTTTTGTTTTTTTCCCCTCCCCCCAGTTAGTATGGCTCTTTTAGCAAGATTTTGCTACTCTTACAGGTCTAAACTTATGCTTAGTTGCAATGCTAATAGTGGTTTACCATCCTGGGAAAACACATGTCAATTTTCCAAGTGCAAACAGCCCAGAGAGAGATACAAACGAAGGAGGCAAGTAGATGTACAGTGCTTGGCTGGAGATATTATATCAGGTTGACTGATTCATGAACATATACTGAAAGAATTTAATATGTGGCAGTCTGAATCAGTGATTTGTAAGAGATGGCAGATGTAGCCAGGAACACCTTACTATCTGAGGATTGAACATAGTGTTTCTGACCATCTGAAAGTCTTGTTATAAATGTCAAATACAGGCTATGTTTTCCTTCTGCTGCTTCTCTTTGTTCAGACAGTGTGTACTTGTCTATTACTCTGATTTGAATAAAATTGCAAGTACCCACGTGCAATGTGGTTTCCTCTGCATGCCTCTTCCTACAGGAAACATGCTCCTAATTCAAATATTCCAATATTCCATGTCTTCTTGGAGAGAGAGAGACAGTGGGAAGATGTAAAAAGCCAGAATTAGCAGTTTGGGCTATCCATTCTCTTTCTCTGAAGGAATGAATGTATAAGATGGATTTTAATATAGCTTTATCTTGTTCTTTTGGTGTGTGGTTTTTTTATTTTTATTGTTGTTTTGTGATTTTTTTGTGGTGGTTGTTTTTAAGGATAGGGAAAAAAAAAAGCAAAATACAGTCTGGTGAGGGGAGAGACCTAATACGAAAGCAATGTGAGACAGACTGTTTTGCCTAGGTTTTGGATTTTTGCTTGACTGGCTAAAATCCAAAAAAAAAAAAATCTCCCATGATTTAGTTTTAGCTAGTTGGCAGATGTTGAATGATCTGAGCAAGTGTCTTTGTTGCTGTTCCATAGTAAATATGTAGCAGCCTGACTATTTATAATCTCTATAATAGGGGATTTGTCAGTCTTTATTACCTGTAAAATGAATTAGGAAAATAGTAAGATTGCACTGATTCTCTTAGGAACCTAAGACAGTTAAATGCCCATCCTTATTGGGGATTTTAGTGAAAAATATGTCTTCAGTGATTATATTAAAAATATCAAGGATATTGGCTCAGCTTCAGCCTTCTTCAATTCTCCCCATCCATCCAGCGAGATCATAGTACTCTCACAGTTTGCATCCTTTCTAAAATTACTGGGAAATTACATTCATCTTTGGACAGAAAGTGCTGAGCATCTTACAAGAGCCAATTTATGATTTAAAGTCTGTTCTCAGTGATGCAGTAGTAATGAAGATGCAGATCTAGTTGGGCATATAGAAAAGCTTTGTTTTCCCACAGATGTATGTTTTCCCATCTCTTATCTTTACACATTTTTCCTTTCAGGCTTTATTAGAAACGAGTTGAAAAGATAAAATTTGACACATGTAATGCGTCTCGTCAGGTAAAATGTACACATATTGTGTTGGACCTAAAGTGTATACGTGTATAAAAAGTGTATACAGAAGAAATGAACCTAATAGACCAGTCCGGGTAATCTCATATTTAATGGTAAAAGAGACACTTGAGTTTCAGAGTTTTACTTAATAAATATGATCAAATCATCCTGTGGTTCTCCTTTGGAATCTAAACCATTTTTTCTACCATAATGATCAAGGGACTGAAACATCTTTCTTATGAGGAAAGGCTGCAGGAACTGTGACTGTTTAGCCTAAAGAAGAGAAGACAAGACTAAGGGGGGATCTCATTGACACAAGTATTTAAAAGGTGTAGGTTAGGAGGATGCAGCAGCACTTTTTTCTGTAGTGTCCAGTGATAGGATGAGGGTAATGAATGTAAGCTGGAACACAAAAAAAAATCCACTTAAACATAAGGAAAAACTTCTTTACTTAAGGGTGACAGAGCGTTGAAAGAGGCTGCCCAAAGAGGTTGTAGAATCTCCTTTTTTGGAGGCTTTCAAAACCCTCCTAGATGTGTTCCTGTGTGACTTGATTGAGGGGAACCAGCTTTAGCAGAGAGGTTGGACTAGATATCTCGAGAGGTCTTTTCCAACCCCCACCAATCTGTGATTCTGTGATTCTGTCTTTCTCACTGGCTGGGCCTAATAGGAAAAAAAAATCTGTGTGCAAGTTCATTTATATGCTATAGTAAAAGAGCAGATGACAGTAATATAATTTATTAGAATATAGTGCATTTTGCTCAGGAAATAGCTCACAGTGAAACAAAGAAGTAAAAACAGTGCTGAGACTGTCACACAAGCAAGGACATGCTGATTAACTTTATCTGAAGAGATATTACAGTTTCAGCTCTTCCAAAGTTGCAGCTAAATATTATTGCTGATACGTAAGTTTGGTGTTGTCTGGGAACCTAGAAGATGGCTGACAGCCAATGTGAAGTAGAAAGTAAAACTGTTTTATTTACTGAGGTATTAAGCAAACTTCAGCAATCATCGTTAATGCTTTGGATGATATCCAGTGCAGAAGACAGGAGTCCTGTTGGCTCAGGAGTATAAGGAAGCTTACTGGAAAATAGGAAAGTTAATGAAAAGGCTACTTATCTTACATTCCATGACTTGAGCAAAAGGTTAAAGCATCAGATGGAAGTTCAACAGCTTCTATTTGAGAGGTTCTGACTTAGTTTGGAGTGAGACAGCATAGGATTGGGACCATACATTTATACTTTAGAAAGAGAATAGAACTTTTAAGTAGATTGGAATGGTTGTATAAAAATCAATTCAAAATATACCTAAAAGTCAAATATATCACTGACATATCCCCAACTTGCTCCAAATTTTGTTACAGTTCAAGGTAAATAAGACTTGAGGGAAGCAGGTAAAGGTTGAGTTGTAATAAAATGCAAGTTTGCTGGAGGGTTTTGATATTAATTTTCCACTTAAAAAACCTCCAAAACAACTTCAGCAGTAATCATGTTAGTGACCAAACTCTTGAAAATCTTGGGAATCCAAGCCTGGAATGTTTAGAAACTTTAAGGGAAAAAATTAAAATTGATAGCTTTTATTTACCCTAAATTTACACAGGTCATCTAAATGATTTATACAACATGGTTACGTGTGAATGCTGGATGGAAGGCAGGTCTGGAAAACAGTTTTGTTGCTAGTTGTCTTGATGAATACTTCTCTGAAGTGTGTCTGTACCACAGGGAGATTGCATACCACTAATTTAACTTGTACATGTAATGAGCCCCATCCCCCCAGTAAAATTGGACTGGTATACATTTTCACTTGATTTTATCCAGCTGCCATAGAAATCTCTGCAATATATTTATATTCTATTTAAATTAGTTGCCATCCACTTCACTAAACAGACCTGTACAACATTCCTTTATCTTACAGAGGTTCAAAATCAGTAAATAATGAATGTTAAATTCTGAGCTCTTTAAAAAATAAACGTGTGTGAGGATTACTCTAGTATGTCCACTGTAATACCTAAACTACAGATTCTCAGAGGAGCTTTCATCATGCTCCTTTTACTTGTTTTCCAGATGCTGGCATTCTGCTGCTTCTATCACAGTACAAATGTTTTCCTGTTCAGGATTTCAACAATGCTCTTAGATACAGATTTACTTGAAGAGATGAAGGATTCAATACGCCCTACTAAATCTAGCCACTTCCATGTGATATCCATATGCAGCTTCCTCATTCAGATGGGCTGCATCTGAACGTTGTTCTCATATGAAGAGAGCATTATTCTCATATGTTGCTTTATTTCCTTTAAAAGTTGACTTTACACTAAAAAAAGTAAAACTTCTGAGTTGAGATAAGGAGAGTTTGAGAACTCAAATGAAATTCAATATAATCATAACAGCAATATTAAAAAATACCTAATAATAGTAATGAAAAAGAATATAATAAAAAGAGAAAAAAACAAGAAAAGACAAGTGATGCCCAATGCAATTGCTCACCACCCACTGACCAATGCTCGAGCAGCAATCCACCCCTCCCAGACAACTGCCCCATTTCTATACTGGGCATAATGTCCTATGGTATGGAACAGCCTTTTGGTCAGCTGTCCTGGCCATGGTCTCTCACAGCATCCTGTGCACCTCCTCCCTAAGAACTGAAAAGTCCTTGACTTAGTCCTTGACTAAGTGCTACTTAGCAACAACTAAAACATCTGTATGTTATCAACATTATTCTCATACTAAAGCCAAAACACAGCCCTGAAGTGGCTACTAGAGAGATTAACCTTGTCCTAGCCGAAACCAGGAGAGAAGGTTAACTGGCAACTTACTGCTAAGTTGCATGATATAGTTGCATACTATTGGCAGTTGAACTAGCTGATCTTTGTTGGTCCCNTTCCTTCTTCCATTCCATTAGTCTGTTTAATGTCTATTTATTCCCAAATGCCATAATGAACTTTAAGTAAGGCAAGTATTGAAATGACTGGTCAGAAAATGACAACAGAAGCCAAGCACAGAACAGCAACAGTACGATGAGTGTGAAAATGAGTATGAAGGTGGAGAAAACATAGTAGGAGTCAAAAGAATCTAGTAGCAACTTATGTAAGATTGTAACACTATTGGAAAATAGAAAAATCTGCAAGTATTTTTAAAAATGTTGATACACACAGCTAATTGAAAGTAATAAGGAATATTTTTGCCTGTATTACTTCCTGAAAAAAAAGTTTTCCTTATTCTTTTTTAACAGTAGTAGTATTACTGACACATTTCCTTCAGCTGCATGAGATGCCATTTATTCTTAGCTGGAGGGCAGAGTCATTTATTTTCTCTGCCCATCCTACTCTATAGACAAGTTATCTCCAGAGCAAAGGAGACTATTCTTAATCCACTAAAAAATTACCAATGTATTTAATATTAAAACAGTTGTGAAAGTGAAGTCCAAAGAAGTGTTTTTCTCTGCCTGCAGTGAGAAGAGCAGAACAGTATGGCAGAAAATAAGGGTTACTGGTAATTATCTGCTAATGATGAAATCCAGTGCAAAATCTGCAAGTGAATTAACTTACAGATTCATCAACACACATGAAAGGTCTTCTGTAGCTCATTAAATAAAAAACTAAAAACAAACTGAGAAACTGCTTCTTGAATATGTAGCAAAACATAGTGATTAGAGTCTGTGGTAATAAACAAAATGTCTGACCCATTGTCTGACCCACGGTGACAGACTATAGGCAATTAAACGAGAATTTATTAACTTCTATATTTCACACACACTGCCATTCTCATTTCTGAAAGTAGCACAGATTGATCACTGCATTGTGAAATAAATCCAATATAAAATCAAACTCTGAATAATTTATGACAGTGCTTGTAAGCCTATATTAAAAAACTCCTCAAATACGTGAGTCCTCCAAAGGCCAGAGAAAAGTAATGAGTTTATGTTTGTCTTAATTTTTGCAGTGTAGACTGGTTCTTCAGCATATAGTGAGAAACTATTTAAGACTTAAAGTTGCAGAAAATACTTCTGTAAATACGAAATTGCTGAATCCTCATCTTTTTTACAACATTCTTGTGGATTTTTCCCCGGATTTTATTGGAATGGTTGACAATGATATTCTGGGTGGGTTTCCTATTGTTATTGGCATATCTAGACTGAAAAAGAGTGTTTCAATGACAACTTTACCAAAGTCTCAATCCCAATATAAGCAGAAGTTTCTCCTCCTCCCACTAAATCTAGGGTATCTAGATCTCATTCTAGAATAGGGAGTATAGCTATAGGAAAAAAAGGACGTAATACTAATTGCAGTGGTCACATTAGTGGTACAGTTCTGGTTCCGAATATATTTCATTAACCATGTTGCCAGAAACGCACATCTGTCATTCTGCTAATGGAACAAAACTATATGTAGGTGCAGCATGAGCCACAATTCTCTTCAGGATTGTCATACTACACTTTGCAGGTGAGATCTATGGCTTTTTATTTACCACTTATTGAAATTATGACTGTTTTACCAATAGGTTTTGTATGTCTCTCTGCCCTTGGAAAAAATTATTATTATTCTCTCCCCTACTCCCTGCCCAGAGTCAGTACAGTTCTCCCATATTAAATCCATCATGGTGATAAGGCCACTGATTTTCATGATGAATTTGGCTTTGTGCTTTGCTATGAATTATTGATGAAAATAGGGGAACTTAGGAGTGATACCTAGTTTTGCCCTGCTGTGTTCTGAAGAACACAAAAAGCAATAAGAATATTAACAGTAACCCTGTACCTCTCCCCCAGGCCTGCTTCTGCTAATGAAGCTGCTGGCCTATGAAAATTTCTCCTACAGGCTTCTCCTCTTGTTGTATTTGGAAAAAAAATATAGAATTTCTGCTTGGAGCTGAGAAAGATGAAGGGAAACCCTTTGGATGGGAATATTAAGGGTTGTCCTCCCTCACATTCCTTTGACATGTATTTAATATGCAGAACCCAGTATAAAGAATGAAATATGAGAAGGAGGAAGAAGAAATTGTATCCTCTGATGCTTTTGCTCATCAAAAAGCCCTGAAATTTAATCACCTAGTTTATTCATTGCTCTGAAAAATAGATGAAGGCTTTCTATTAGCATCCTCTTTGGTTATAATGATAATTCTGCTGTTAAAGATTACATTTTTTTGTGGTCATAAGACTAACTTATTCTAAACTGGATCCCAATTGACTTCAGAAAACCTTAAATTTCTCATGCCATATGTCACCCTAATGTTGAGTTCTGGAAGTTTGCTGCACTGCACACATATATCTAATGCCTTTTTTATGGTAATACATCTTATGAGCCAAAATGTGATATAGGCTTCTTAAATCCATTATTCAAAACTTACATTTCTGTCACTGCAGTAGATTTGTGGTGAGTAATTCCAGTATTTTGGAAAGTAGCCATCAGCTGAATGAGTCAGAGCAAAGGGTTTTACACAAATGCAGTATAAAATCTTTCATTAAAAAATTGAGTCATTGACAGTAAATATTCTCAATAAAGAGCCTAATTAACAGTCTTTTTAATGCAGCCTTTGTGTTGTGAAAGAAAGAACTTGTATTAGAAAATTAAATTAGAAAACACCTCTAATTTTATCTTTTTTTTTGCAAAAGTTTTCTACATTCTCCACAATAAACTTATAGAGAAGAATAATGTGTTACTGTATACGAAAGGACAGGATGGGCTTTAGAGAACCACTGAAGTTTTCAGGTGGAGTAAACAATTAGGCACCTGCATCTAACATTTCCATTTTTATTTGTAATGTCTTTGATAAAAAATTAGGTAGGAACAACAGAAGAGTGTGACAATGAAAGAGCTTTTGCAATAAAACAAGTCGGTGACTCTTCAGTCTTTTGAAGGGATGTTGAAATAGGAGATGATGAAACAGAACTGAAACAGTGAAAACGTGGGAAATTGTAGAAAGGAGGAGATGAAGCAGTAGTTCTGAAAGTATTAAAGGACAAGAGTTCGTACTAAGTCCAGATCTCGTAAGACATCTTCACATTTGAATTCTAAGAGGAATGGAGTTGGACAGAAAATAACTTTTTAAGTAGTAGCAAATAAAGGTGACAACTGAAGAAAACTCGGATTTTCCAACTTTATATTTGTGTTCAATAGTTTATCTCTATGGGATCAGTTGAGCTAAACCAGGAGGATGTAATAAAGATACTGGAGAAAAAAACTGGAAAGGCATGTTTTCAATTTAACAATATAAACTATAGCTTTGAAGAAGATCTTTCCTTTAGAAGAGGCATGTGATAGAAGGAAGACATTAGAAAGTGCTAAAAAGGAAATTGCTAGACTCCTGGGAGATGCCTGTTAATAAAGTGATTATAATCTCCAGATTTCCTGAAAGGTTTTTAAGAGACAAAATAGAAAAAAATATATTTGATTGTATGATTAAAAAAACCCCTCCTTCTATATTAAAAGGTAAGATTGATACACACTATCTAAATAAAGTAGTAAAGAACAATAATGAAAGAAGCAAGAGCTTTTGGAGAGTATTTGTCTTGCATATAATAAAACCCAAGTGCTATTTCAGCAGCAGTAAAAGTCTGAATGAAAAATGGCTCAGAAAGAATCTGCCAGGGAATGACAAAGGCAGTCTGCTCCCTGAAGGAAAGTGAGCCAGAAGCTGAGGATGGTAACAAGGCTGGCACAGCCTCAACAACAAGGACCGAGTCCTAAGCAAGTCAAGCAGGGCAGATCTAGTGACCTCAGCCATGTTTAGCTGAGTTCAGGCCCCTGAGAAGCCCATAGTGATGAGAAAGACTGGAGATCAGGCTGGGATGTTAACTCTAAAGGTCTGGATCAGGATCTGGATCAATAGGGTGTATGCCCATGTATGCTGGCAACAGAGCCATGGTGCAGTGCAGGTGAGGGCCCACCGTCTCAGGTTCACAGCAGCTCCCAGGAGACAGCAGGGAGCCCTCACTTCCATCTCTTTTCTTGTAACAGCTCCTGGCAGTGAGCTGCTTTGAATTGGCTTGCTCCTAGGACAGGAGACAACTCAGTGCCCTGAGAGCACCACAGTAAAATTTGGTATGCATAGGGAAGTACTCACATATAAAATACATGATTTGGATATCTAGAAGAGGATTGAGTGAAGGATAAAATCAGAATATCATAGGAAAACAGGTGATTTTTTTTTTTTAAATGTGCTAGAAGAGACAGGTATCAGACCTGAGACAAGGAAGACCCTTCCTCCAGAAAAGTTAGAAGAAAGTAAAGAAGTGAAAGAGAAGACATGAGATAAAGAAGCAAAGTTTAAGGAACAACTGATGTTTTCAAAATGAGAGAACGGCAACCAGAGAAATAGAAAAGGAATGATAATGATAGCAGAATAGGAAACCTAGAAATGATATCTGAATTAGGCAAGACAAGGCAACAAAAATGTTGAACACTGATTCTGAGAAACAACTTGATCACTATTAGGACCAGCTATGCCACCAATGGTTATAAATTAAGTGCTTAGCTAAGCAATTTTGGTTTAGGAAACAGAGTTTTCTGAACAAGGGACAGGAAGAGTTAGGCAATTGATAGAAATGGGGCTCTTAAGAGTGCAAGGCACCAAGGCTGGAAATGCACAGCAGTAACTGAGGGTGGAGAAGAAGCAACAGTCTCTGGTCTGGATTTGGGCACCCGTCTCAGAGTTGTAGTTATACTTCCATGTAGTTGAGACTCTAGGACTTTAGCTTTTTACTTCAACACCTATACTGTGAATGTGAATTAAACAGTCACTTCTCAAAATGTTTTGTATTCTGAAACTCCCACTGCCAACTCTTGGCAGAGAGAGTCCACCACACTGATTTTTGAGTGATTTCTTTGTTTTCGGAGAATGTCGTTATGTCTCTAGGCTAAGAAAGAACAGAAAAAACTGCATCCGCAGGGAAGAATATAATTGCTTTGGGGAAAAAAATATTAGTCAAGAGATATTCTCCTTAGAATTCTAGACTAAAAAAATCCAGCTATCACCCACACTGCTTCATACTCTTGGAGCATGAGGCAATGTCTTTGTTAATAAACTAATCATGGGAAAAATTTGAGCCTGAGCACTGATTTTTGATCATCCATACTGCTGAACTGCAAGCATGGTCATGTCTGTGGTGGAGTTTGGACCGTTAAATAAGTACATTTTCCAGACAATATCCAGGCAAGAACTGGCATATATTATAGGCCAAAGACCACTTCAAAGAGGCAGACAGGATGCAGCTGTTCTGTTTTGGAGGGCAAGGAGATGGGAGCAGAGTGAGAGAAGTCAGCCAAATGGATGAGAGACATGCTGTGCTAATCAATACCAGTGTCAGAGAACTGTTGCTGGCCATTTCACGTATTTTTAGAAGCAGCTTGAAAGAACAAGTACCAGCATCCTAGACCTATCTTGACATTTGGAGTTATGTGTTAAGGAATCGTAAGATTGGCTGGGAAGCTTGTAATGGTAGAGACATCAGCTTTGGTTGTGGTCAGGTGAGTAGCTCTGCAATTTAAGTCCTTTAAACCATGCTTCACGTCAGTGATTACCTGCTGTCAGAGTTGCAGAATGTGAAAGCATATAGGAGGAAGATAAGGAGTTTCAGAGTTAAAAGCCAAGTTCCTGGTGACTGCTAATGAGAGCTGAGAAGTCTAATCCTTTAGGTCTCTTTGAAAATACTATCTGAAAATAAAAGTTGGATGAAGTGTGGGATTTATTGCTTCTAACTAAAAAAGTGTAACAGCAAGTAGTAAAGTTTTCAGACAAGTTGCAGACTGGAATAACAGAAGAGAGGTGATAGGAATTTTTCTAACATGATTTGTCAGTTTTCAGTCCTTATTAAGAAAAACAGAACATCTACAGGTAGGACAGACATGATCTTGAAAATAAATCCTGAATCAATTAATTCAGCAAAGAACAATCTGTATACATGATTTTGGTTTTGGCAAATAATCAAACAGCTATTAACTGGAAAGCTAAATAGGGTCAGCAATCAACACCTGGCTAGAAGATAATGAAATCATAAAAGCATATGCATTACTTAAATAAGAATGGTCAAGGCACACTTGAATTATGTGTGGCAGGATTGAGCTACAGATTAAGACCCCACTGTTTAGGTGTCTCCATGTAGGTGTCTATATATTAATTTGTTATCTAAACTCTTAGTATAGTCAATATAATCTGTCAAGTCTAGGGAGCTTTGCAAATGATCAAATGTAGGTAGTTAAGTTAGAGTGAAGTGAATAGCTATTGGCTTTTCTGTCTCCTGGTTACCTATCACAGCCACTTCATTCTTTGAGGAGAATATGCCTTTAGTCAAGTTCACCTCAGGAAACTTCTGCAATGTTTGCAATATAAACAAAGAATTTAGTATTATTTCCAAAATACTCTGGTCACCCTGTTGACTGTTTCTTCAAAGTAAAATATATATATCTTCATTGCAATGTCTGCATCCAGTATGCAGCTAAGTCAAAGATTATGTCACATTCTTGGGCACTAATTTCTAGAGTTTTGGAAGAGTATTTTTTTTTTAAAAAGAAGGTGCTTATTGTGATTGAAGGAATGGAGAACATAGCTCTTCCTATCTACTTTTTCCATCCAACTTATGAATTTTTAAGCTTTCCGTTTTACCTGCTCCCTCAGCTGGGGAACAAGTTGAATCCTTTCATTGTTTTTTCTGGATTTATTTATTTGACCATAGCTGAGGACAGTGATGATGTTTTCATGGAACCTTGTATCATGAGTACAAGATGATGTTCTTTAGCCATTATTGTTAGTTGTAAGGATAAATGAGTTCCTATTAATTTAATTTCCGTATTGCAAACACCATTTACATAGCAAGTGTTGTTACTAATCTCAGTTTACATTAATGTCAAATAAACTTCATTGGAAGCAGGCTAATAAAAGCAATTTTTTATAATAGTTATGGTAATACCTTTTGGATCTTGCTAAAATTGAGAGATATTTTGTAAGCACACCTATTCAAGGGGGAAGAAAATGAAGCATAATAAAGACTTTTCTAAATCAATAGGAAACACATGTGGTTCCCTAGAACACTCTTGCATTGAAGAGTCTTTACTATGTCATTCATAATGTTAAACTAAATCAGTTCTAAAATAAATAGTATTGTAGGGCAGAGGACATTGATGAACTACCTGAGTTTGGAGGGCAATTCTGCCCAAGTCCAATTTTATAGGCATCAAGAGGAGTGGAAAATTTCAACTTGTAGAAAGAAGCCTACATTTTATATTTCCTAAAGCAAGATATACTCCACTATGTATTTTCCTTTTAAAGACTATTTATACAAATTAAGAATGTTGTTCTATGGCTTAGTTTTGGTTTTCAATTAATTTCTATATTAGAGTAATAAGAAAAGAACAGTTCATGAGATGATACACAGATACTAATCCTAAGTAAATAGCGATCAATGGGGTAGACATTGAAAAATTAAATTAGAAACTAATGAAATGAAAAGATGTTGTTGCCTGAACTAGTGTGTTTCTAAATCTCCAAATCATGCTGATAATTGGAAAAATTAGGAAACAGTAAGCGTGTACTATTTGAGTAAAATTACATTAATTGCTGTAGCTTGGAAAAGCCTGACACTGACAGAATGGTTGAGGTAAAAAACACTCATATAACTTGGGAGGCTTTTGGATGGAAGTGAATATGAATATAGCTCTGGCAAGATTTTCATGATTAATAAGTTAGCTGTTTAAGTGTAAAAAACAGTGTAATTGTGAAAGTTACATTTTACTCTGGAGATGCTAATTTTCGTCATGCTTATGATTATAGTTATTCATGTCAATATTATTAATGGGAATACAATCATAATTTTATGTTTATATTTTTAAAATGCGACAAGTTTTAGGTAAAAAATTTTAGTCCTTTCCTTTTTTTTTTGATTCATTTTCCAGAATTTTTTACTTCTTTTTTCACTGTATGTTGAGCTTAATTCATCTTACTTTTTCTTGTTTTTGCCAAGTAGCTGATTTTGCAGATAGCCTGGAGCAGGGCTGGCAGCTTTGAAAATAAAGGTTTTAGCTATGATGATATATACCAGTTGCTTCTAAAGTGAAGTCATCTGGGAATTTTTACCTCTCATTTTGAACTCTGAATGAATTTCGATCACTCTTAGAGAGCATTGCTGTGACAGGACACCAGATGCTCTCTGACCTCTTTACCTGTCCTGTCCCAAAGGATTTAGCTTTCTGCCTCTGCACTGTTACCTTTCATCATTACAAGGCCTGAGTGACTACATTGATTTTGTTTTTCTGCATAAAGTATGTTACAGAAGATTTTGGCCAATAATATGTGTTTCCACTGAGCTACATTAGGAACTCTTATCAAAAACCCTACACTAATTATGAAAGAATAGAAATTTTCTATTTAAAGCCTTTTTTTTTTCATCACAGTAAGAGCAGCTGAGGTGTAGTAGCATGCAATAACTGATTACTTATTGGCAGACAAAGCAGTGATTTACTGGTGAGAAAAATTCTTGTTCTGTCTTCTGGCAATCATCAATATACTACTGTGTCTTTTCCTGAACTTTAAATATTTACAAGCAGCCCAGGAGAAAAATGTATTCTTCATTCTCTGAAAATATGTTTTGTGTCTTGAATTATCACATACTAAAGGTATTATGACACAGTGCTATTTAACGTCTCTCAGAATCCACAGGTTTCAGACATCTCTGTCTTCTCTTCATCTGTATTACAAATAAGGCAATATATTTCCTTTTAAATATGTCCTGTGGATAAATTAAATATTAAATATGTCCTGTGTTAAATTTAGGTTTCAAATTTAATGGAAACTCAGAGATGAGTTAAACCACTGCTATCCTGAAACAAGCAGTTATCATTCATCTTGCAGTTTTGTGAATATCACATTTGGTTATGGAACTGCTTTTAAAGCAAACTGCTCTGCACTCACCCCTGATACGAATCAGAGTGGATAAAAAGGAATTTCTTCTGTCTACACCTTGGAATTTTAGAGGTTTATAAATGTGCTCATTCTGCCACTCTAACTTGATTACTCAGGTTTCCAGATTTAGAGTAATGTTTAATTTTGACAGAAACTATATGACTATTTTAAAATTCAATTTGGCATTTCAGCCAAACTAGAGACCTAGGTTGCAATTAATTCTGTTGTCCTCTTTCATACAATACTTGTTCCTCTCATCTTGAATTATTTTAATATTGTTGTAGTTTATCCACGTTTAGTTAGTTTCCCTGTTGCTCATACATCTTTTGATCCTTACATGTTAGAATGCCATTCAAAAACAATTTTAAAAACATTTTCTGTTAAAATATTTTTAATAATAGTTTCCAAACAAATGAGGATAGAGATGCCATAAGAAGTTAGGAATTTAGAAATCTGATTCTAATTAAAAAACCCAGTAGAAATGATGTAACATCTTACAAGATATTAATATTTCTAGCAACTGAGTATTGCAAAAACTGGAAAAATTATGAGACTATCTGAAATCAGGATGTATTTTTCAGGTACTGTAGATCATGTTTACAGCTTTCTTCCATATTCTTGAGCAGTGGAAGCTTCTGGTAAAAATATTTTATTTTATTTTTCATTTCTTGCATAAAATCCGATGGATTGGCTGTACTAGTAACCATTTGCTTGTCCTGATTCAACCTAAACATGGACAAACTGATTTCACTGTGATTTTTAACTGATTTCTCTGATGTATGTAGGTGTTTCCAGAAACTGAAAGAAGACATAGCTCACATTCTACAACTTCAGAAAAAAGAATTAGAGAGAATGTTTTTAATATTTTAGAACAATTATCTGTTTTGCATGCAATTTTTGCATTCACACAGGAAAGTTACAAGAACTTAAAAGATGTTCATCTCTCAAAAAGTTTTCAGTTCTGAAACTTTTGGCAAGTTAGGGTTTAAGCCAACAAGGAGTGTACTGGGAGTGCTCTACAGTTGTTTTAAGAAACTAGAAGCCAGATTTGTCCTCAGTTATTTGAAAAAAAGAAAATGAATGTTACTTTACAGAGTATGATTGCTTTAATATGACTGCCTATGTTCTTTCTATGTGGAAGGACACTTGACAAAACTATGCAGAGTAATAAAAATGCTCTGGATTCAGATTGTTTGACTATTCTTTTGGACTATCACTATCTTGAAAGAGTAACAATGGCAGGTAAACTTATTGTAGATGAATATGTCTGCTCCAAAGAATGACCTTCATTTGGAAATGATAATTCCCTCAGCATTGCTTGCTAGCAAGAATTAAGCAGAAGAATGGGTCTGGACTAAGGAATCTTCCCATGGGTGAAAGATCAGCCTGTGGCAAACAGCAGGAAGACACAAAGCTTTCAGTAGAGGCAAACTAATTTAGAAGGAATACGGATGCTCTGTTGGGCTTTAGTTTAGATTTGGCCACAACCTCCAGTCAAGGACTTGGAATAATACATCTGAATACTCTTCCTGTACAATTCCAAGTTTTTTTTTTAATAGGAAATGGACTATGGAACAAAACAATACAATATAAAAATTATAAGGCAGTTCCATGTGCATTTTAAGCTAGCAGAAAGTCGCCCTGCTGCCAAACAAGCTGTCCTGCTCATCTGCCTTCTACTAAGCTGGCAATTGTTTCCTGCTCCCACTATGCTGCCCTCATCCTGCCCCTTTCCTGTGCAGGCTGGGAGAACTAACCCCAGCTGCAGCTAGCTGGAGGTGAAAGAGGCAGACAGGAATAGTCAGGGCTGTGATCATGCCACTCTATACCATTAAGTGCTCATGGAGTTGTTATTTTCCAAATTTTCTTTCCTTGTCTTCATCTCTGCAGATAATGATGTCCTCTTCTTCCTGAGATACAGCCACAGTGAAATCTCCTCAAGGCCACTTATCATCAATGAGCTACTATATCCTAATGTCATAGAAAGATTTGCTCCAGGACAGATTTTTTTTTTTTCCTAGAAAATGAAAGTAGCTGTGGCTGGTAATGGGTTGCAAATGACTCAATTAACTTGTCAGGTGTCAGAAGTTCAACACGGTTGTCAGATGTAGTCACAATGAAATTTCTACCAGCTATGAGGATTTTCTGTCAACAGTGTGCTTTTAAAATCCTTAAGTACATATTCTTATTGTTTGAAATGATTAGTATTATTTGTATATTGTCCTCTGCCTTTATGTCTCTTTTTACTGCTTTATCTTGGTTAGGTTGCTGTGGTTTCTGTCATCTACAAGGCTGTTTTCAGTTGTTTGTCCCATCAACGAATTGTCGGGATTTTTTAAAATTAACTCATAAAATTTCTAAAACTAATTCAAATACTGTTTTTTGACTACAAGAAGGCAGAATGAAGAGAACAATCCAGCATGCAGCACTAAGATTTTACAGAGGTTTATTTTACTTTAGACCGTCACCTACCCCTAAGAAGCTTTAACAGCATGCTTCTTGGCTTCAGAAGCAGGGATACAGGGAAAATGGCAACACTCCTCTGGCATGAGAAAATGAAGAAAACCAGTGTTAAAACAGCCTCCTAGTGAGAAACATTGAGTCAATGGACTTGGATATCTTCTAAAAGCATTTTTGTGTTGAAAGTGGAGCCATATACTCCTGATGAATCATAGTGTGTCTGTAGTATATCCACATCCCGATGTGTCACATCAATAGGGGATTCAAAGAGAATGACAAGTAAAAGCAAGGAGTAACATTTTGATGGAATGTAAGTAACATTAGAGAGTCTTTTTTTCCCCCCAACATGCTATTTCAGAGGTCTGTGCTTTGATGTATAATACAAAAGGGCAGTATTGAAGTGAAATGTGAAGGATGGGTAGGTGTTAGTGATGTGCAAAATAGCAAGCTTGCTTATAAATAGTTTGTCAAAGACCTAACTGTGAAAAATAAAGTACTGTTGACAAGTTGGAATACTCCTGAGTGTGATGACCCGTCTCCTTCAGTAGACTGGATTGAAATAGTGATATGCTTTCAGATATGTGCATTTCCCTTCTTGTTATTGAAAATAAGTTATGTTTTTTTATTAACTTACAAAAGGAAAAGACAAATAAATGCTTTCAACTCAAAAATTATGTTTCCATTTTTTTAATAAGGTATGTTATTTGTATGTATACCCATTTCGAATAAAAGATGGTAGCACATAAGGAGTATTTACCATGGTTTAGTTTTATTCTTGTTGCAAAATTTTGTGACCAACCAAGCAAATGTCTTCCACTTCCTGGATCGTGCCTCTCAGGTTGCTGTAGCTTAAATTCTTGTATGTAGGTAGAAAATGTTTTACAGAAATACATATGATCATTGTTACTCGGTATTTTTTAAATGAAAGTACTAAACTACTCCACTATCCCAATTTGTTGAATGAATATTTTGATGTACTTCCTTCATGCAGAAGGAAATGTTTGTTACGCTTTGATCTGAAATTGTTCCTTACCCCTTTATATCTAAAATGGAAGAAAATAATGAAAAGCCACATGTTACTGCACATCACCTTTGCAGAAAGCCTGAAATCTGTTAGAGTAGTATGAGGGGCAAGAATGGACTCCTGGAAATTAATTCTTAGCTCAAGGTCAGCTTAATGCAGTGCCAGTCCTGCAATCTTCTACTGCTTTTAGCAAAGGATATGGTCCTATATGTTAAGTGGTAAAGGCCTGTTCTACAAAGCAGACAGCTGCAGATGCACAGGATTTGCTACAGTTGCAGATAATTAGGTTGTGGGGTTTTTCCTTTAAAACAGGCGTAACAAAAACATGTCCTCCAAATATGAAAATATTACTTAGAGTTTTTCTGCATGTGCACACATAAACAAGAAAACCTGAATTATTTGAAGTGTAAATTTAAAGGAGATTTGTTGTGACATATTTGTTACATGCCTACTCTGTGTGGGCACACAGAAGTAAAGTGATTTCCAGTTCACATTAAAAAATGAGTTAGCTTTTTTCACAGAATAGCTGAGATTGGCAGGGACCTCTGTGGTCACCACATCTAACCAATCTGCTCAAGTGAAGCCATCTGGAGCCCAGGACCACGTCTAGATGTCTTTTCAGTACCTCTAAGAGAGACAGATACTACAACCTCTCTGGGCAACCTGTGCTAGTGCTGTCATCCTCACAGTAAAATAGTGTTTTTTGGAGTTTAGAAGGGACTTCCTATGTTTTGGTTTGTGCCTATTGTCTCTGGTTCTGTTTCTGGTCTTGTCTACAGATTAGGAAGAGTCTGGCTCCTTCATCTTTGTATTCTCCCTTCACATACACGAACATAACAATGAGATCTCCTCCAAATCTTCTCATTCATGCTAAATAGCTTTCTCTCAGCTTTCCTTATAGGATAGATGCTCTAGTCCTTTAATCATCTTTATGGCCCTTCTTTGGACTCTATCCAGTATGTCTATGTACTGAGGAACCTAGCACTGGACCCAGTACTTCAGGTGATGGTTCACCAGTGCTGGGTAAAGGAGAAGGATCAAACCACTGGCAACACTCTTCAAAAGTAGCTCAGGATACCATTAGCCTTCTTTGTGTCAAGGTTATTATATGTGGCCAAGTCTTTAACTGCAGCATTTAGCACTTTAAGCTGGAAAATACCTGTTTTAAATTGCTCCCTTTGCAGGCATACATTGCAAGAATTTTTTAATTATGCACTCAGAGACCATTTTTCCACAGATCTCTTTCTTAATCAATCTCTGTTAAGCAAAAAAGTCTGTAGTTGAGGTTACATGGTCACATTTACCACTCTTTAGCTTTCGGAAGCTTGATTTAATGAATACCTGGAACTTAAATTTTCAGAAATGCAAATGTATAATTAAGGAGTATATTCTCTGAGGCATGCTTGGAAGGGGCTCATTGTTACTGTAGTCTTCTCTGTATTGGAACTCCTACATGTTACTTTTATGGAAATAATGACATCTTCTTCAAAAGGCTTCCTTATTCTTTTCTGGATTTGGGATTAACTATCTGGTCTTAAGTCAAATGCTGTGAGTAGAAGAATATGCCATTCATATCCAAACTGAAACAATTGTGGTTACCTGCATTACTGATAACTTGGTGCAGTTTACCTCATTGGCTTTCACAGTCTGGTGTTTGCTAATATAATGCTATGGGCTGAGACCTGTGGGCTCTGTAGGGCTTATGATGATCCTTTGAGTTAATTCTGAGAGGAAGCACCATTTCAGGTACTTCTGTATGTCCCTGTGAGGAGGCTACCCTTTCCTGTATTGCAGAGTAGCCCAATGGATAAACCTGGATGCATTATTGTGAAGCAGAGGTGATTATTTGTTAGAGCAACAGATGATGTTTCAAAACTGCCCTGGCCTGAAGCCTGATGGTTATGCTGTTGTGACAGCTGCCTAAGAGACAGTGCTTTTTTTGTTTGTCTTTATTAGTCTTCTTTTGTAAAAAAGTCCCTAAAAACTGAGCTGTTGTTCATGAGGTCTTTATTATTGAAGACATTATTTTTACTGCTGACTTCTACATATTTATATAAATCTGGGTGCTTTGTCTCCTCAAAGAGGAGTGGATAGTCTTTGCAGAAGACAACAGTAAACATGGTCTACCATCATGTTATTGTCCAAGAAATGCAAGAAATATGCAGGTGGCTACTCTGGTTACCTTGAATTGCATGTGGGGCTTACTGGTAGCCAAAATTTCCTCCCTAAGGCAACCAGACTGTTTATAATGTATTCAGTCCATACCCACTCCATTTGCCTTGTGTTCCATCTTTTGGGGAGTTAACCTCCAGTGCTAATTTAATTATTCTGAGTATTGTTCAACATTTTTTGCAGTGAGAGGAGTGCAAACAGGCAATTAAGTTTAAGTATGCAGCAGCTGAAGACTCAGAAGGCCTCTCAGACTCTTGGGTATCCCATTATCTCTTTCAGATGACACATTTACCCTCCTCTCTATGCATAAAGAGTGCTACAATCAAATGCCAATATTATGGACCAGTTTGAGATTTGGGAGCAGTACACCTACCTGCTGACAAAGTGCACTGGCTGGGGCAATTTATTTGGGTTCCAGTACACAATCTAGCACTAAGGAACCTGTAACAACATTCCTAGGAAATTAAGATGGTGATGTTGAATGGCATACGGAAAACATGCCCTCTGCATTCTTTTTTCTAAAGGAAAGGATGTGTGCACCCAGATACATGCCACTTGGAAATATAAGAACTTCCTAGGGTGACTGGTGAAGGTTTATTTAGGGTGAAAATATTTTAAATAGCCTTGGATTCATTAAGTATTTATTTCTGTAGCAGAGCAGAGAACGTACCTATTTATTTATTTATATATTAATTTTTACTCTTGGCATGCAAAAGTAATTGAATCTGTGGTATCTAACTTCTTGCAAACTAGAACACTCTACAGATCAATTAAATCAAGGTGAGCTTAAAACATTTCATGTATGAAAGTCAACACTTGGAACTTTTTAATTCAAAAGTTTCCTTTATTGTCAAGATGACTGTAAATGTGGAGTGTAAATTCAGTTTATACACAGAAGGCTCTGGTAATACAGTTTCTGACTTGTACTCAATGTATGTGTATTGATCATCAATATTTTGTTGCTGCTATTCTTAGTATGTGACTTTGTTTCATTCAAGTAACATATTGTCTGGGAGGACTATTTAGGAGCAAACTGGTCAAGGTAATGAAAATATCTTAAATTTTTATTTTAGAAATCAGCCTTTTCATGAGAAAAAATACAAAGTGCAAGGAATACCCATTGCAAAATTGCTTGCATTTTGGTTATGTATTTATGCAGAAAATAAGTACTAGAAAGAAAGAATGTGGGTAAAATCTTGCACAATTCCATTGTGTGTTTGCCTCTGCACAGAAGATGTGTTTCATGAAATGCAACCGACATGCAGTGGGGTTGGACTAGATGATCGGTAAAGGTCCCTTCCAACTCCTACCATTCTATGATTCTATGATTCTAATATAGCTATAGGATGGAGTCAAGGTCTTCAATATGGGTTTTGAACTGATAGTAAACCGAGTTTTATGGTGTGGGGTTTTTTGTGTTTTTTGGTTTTGTTTTTTTTTTTTTTTAAGTCATTGAGAAGTAAAAGTAAGATTAAAAATCAGAAAATAATCTGCTGCGGCACTTGTGCTTCTTACACGTTGACGGTTTGATTCTTGTTTTCAGATTTCTGGGTGCTTGTTCTTTCTTCCAAAGCACTGAATAATACATTTGCTTTAATTTAGCATTCCTCCAGACTCCTTTTTTTGATTTTTCTAATTTTTACTTCAGTGCAATCTTTTCTGTCTTCTAAATACTTTTACACAGTTAATACAGGGAAGTTAAGCATCAAAAGGTTATGTCCTGCTCTTTCCATAAAGCAAGGTTATTCCACAATCTGTTTTGTTTTCTGTATTATGACTGTCACCTTTAGTTTGCTCTTGATGTGTTTTCTGTTCCATTTCTTCTTTGTCAAGCATCAGGAACTTGGTCTTGTTATCCTAGTGGGCATCTGCACTGTTGATTAATGGCACAGGTGGTTAAAAATAGGTGAAGTTCAAGTAGGCTGCATTTGCTGATAATTTTTAATGCCTTTTAGCCAATGCTCTCAAACATAATCTTAGCAGGTATCAAAATGACCACTAATACAAAATGAATGAACCATTACATCATCTCTGCAAAATGAAAATTTCTCCTGTAGGTAATGAGGAAGGCACAAACAGGTTAATCAGTTTAAAGGCTATCTGCTGTTATTTTTCTGCCATTGGTAAGGGGCTTCTGCTGAGGGAGGCTGTTGTGATGTGAAGAGCACTAGCTGTAAACAGCTTTTATTCCTTTCCAAACTGGGAGACTTGCTTATTTGTCTAATAAAATACAATGAGTTTTGATTTCATCTGCAATTCTAAATTCTGTTGAGCAAATCTATGTGTAATGAAGACACCAGTCATTATTTTGTTCCTTATCTGGAAACATACTTTCTGATATTTATCTTTTTTCAGCATCCATATGTAAGGTGTAATTATGGGTATCATTAACTGTCATGTGCAAAGCTGAATACAAGCAGAATCACAGAATCTTAAGGGTTGGAAGGGACCTTGAAAGATCATCTAGGCCAACCTCCCTACCAGAGCAGGACCACCTAGAGTAGGTCTCACAGGAACTCATCCAGGTGGGTTTTGAATGTACCCAGAAAAGGAGACTCCACAACCTAACTGGGCAGCCCGTTCCAGTGCTCCATCACCCTCACAGTGAAGATTTTCCTTGTATTTCTTTGGAACGTCTTATATTCCAGCTTGTACTCATTGTCCCTTGTCCTATCATTGGACATCACTGGGAAGAGCCTGGCTCCATCTTCCTGATATGCACCCTTTACGTATTTGTAAACATTAATGAGATCACCCCTCAGTCTCCTCTTCTCCGAGCTGAATAGCCTCGGCTTCCTCAGCCTTTCATCATAAGGGAGATGCTCCACTCCCTTCATTGTCTTTTTGGCCTTGCAGTGAACTCTCTGCAGCAGCTCCCTGTCCTTCTTGAACTGAGGGGCCCAGAACTGGACACAACATTCCAGATGTGGTCTCACAAGGGCAGAGTAGAGGGGGAGGAGAACCTCTCTCGACCTACTGCCCACAGCCCTTCTAATACACTCCTGGATGCCATTGGCCTTCTTGGCCATGAGGGCACAATGCTGGCTCATGGTCATCCTGCTGCCCACCAAGACCCCCAAGTCCCTCTCTCCTACACTACTCTCTAATAGTTTATTCCCCAACCTGTACTGGTACATGGAGTTACTCTTTCCCAGATGCAAGACTCTGCCCTTGCCCTTATTGAATTTCATTGGATTTCTCCCTGCCCAACTCTCCAGCCTGTCCAGGTGTGTCAGCCACTCCCCCTCCCATTTAGTATCATCAACAAACTTGCTCACAGTGCCCTGTTCCAAGCAGTTGTAGGCAACTATGGTGCCCCTTGGCATTTTTCTTCAGTACTGCTAGAGATAGAAGCACTATGCTGTTTTGTAGAATAAACTGTCCTTCTGAAAAGTGATAGACCTTTGTTGCACAATTATAAATATTACATATTATGCTTAAAACTGGCAGTATTAATTAATCCTAACATGTATCGAAAAGATTCTGCTCACATTGTGTTACAGGGAATAATCCCTAAAGTTATTGTAAATAAACTTGTAACTTGTGAAGCAATGCAGAACAAAACCTGAGCAGTTTTATAGGAAAGCAGGTGGCACTGGTTATGTAGTGAATATAAAAAGTTTCTGTTCTTGCCCTATTTTATCACATGCTAATACATTTTCAAAAGTTTCATCTCTAGACCTTACATTTTGCAAGTTTTTTTCTTCCCAGAAGAGTCATGTGTTTGGGAGAACCATGGTTTGGGAGAAACTTTTCCAATTGTCTAAACTAGATTCATCTTTTCAGAAATTTTACAGTAGCTTGAAGAGCCGTAAAACTATAATATGAAACACAGATTTTGTGTTTAATCCTTTAATGGCTGGATAAATTAAATAATTAATTTTTTGGTTTAAGTGCTCAAGTTGAAAATAATGTTCAGTGATATAGTAAGACAATTTCATTAGCTTGAAAAATGCTGTTAGTTGGATATAATCTGTGCATGTTTGCATAATTTTCCTAATGTGAGCACAACATACCCTACCCTACCTAAATCTCCGTGCCATTTTGATTCCACAACTCTGTCTCTGAATTTAGTGCAAGTAAAAATTGATGTTCAGAGGCAGAAAGAGAAAATACACTGAAACTTGATTTCCAGAGTAGCCTAAATTGTAATATTTGTGTCTTTTATACCTTAGAACTTATTTTATGACTGTAGAATTGGAAAATAATATTATCTTAACTTTACTGATTATTTAATTGGACTGTAACGAAGTTGGTAATGTTTTCTGGCCTCTAAAGTAGTTTATCTTCTACTGATGGTTTTTACAAAAAAAAGGATTGTGTAGCTATTTTATGTGGGAAAGGTAATGTACTAACAAACTAACATGAAAAACAGGGAAGCATTATGGTCTAATAGTGTTGTATCAGGTATTAGGAACCAGAAGGTTTAATTCATTAAAATAGAAGAAAAAGACAGTCACCTACTACTATTTAAAAGAAAGAAAAAACAAACCACAAAAACTTTCCCAAATGCCAGACTAAACACTTTTTCTGTTCTGATATGGAGTATTTTATACCATCTGTCTAGGCTGGAAGATCTTTAAGGCAAAAAGAGATACACAAGTGGCACACAGACCATTTCTAGGACTGTTAATTGCTTACTTTTCACAACATCTGGCACACGTTACATAGCACATTTTCTTCTGCCTGTTAAAAGCAGATAACATTTATTTACCTGCTTGTCACCAGGGCTTTGAAGAGTCTCACAGAAGCCAAAAGAATAAATGAACTCTGAAGGGAAATTGATACTCCTCAGATGTCACAGTCCAGATACAGCCTCTAACTCTAGTTTTTAAACATAGTGTGTTTCCTCTCACTGAAAAAGTTTTCTGATGCTCTGTCCCTGAACATCTGCTTATGGCCACTTTCAGAGCCAGAATCCAGGTCTAGAGAGAGATCCCTGATGCAAATGGCCAGTCTGATGTTCTTATAATTTGCATGCTATTGTGGGATGCATTAATTTCATGCCAGTGATCTCATTGTACTATAAGTGCCACCTCAGTTGACCAAATGGCAGCTATCATAAAAGGGGAAGAAAAACATTCCATGCCTGTGTTTCCTTCTGCTGAGCTGAGGAGATATAAAAGAGCCTTTGGACTATGGAAACTGGAAAAGTCTTGGCTGGAAATGGTCAACAGTGCTGCCTTCTACATAGCAGAAGAACAGGAAACAAAATGGCAGCAAAAAGTTCACTGTGCAGGAATAGCATATAGAGAGTTAAGCTTGAACTGGGTCACATAACAGGGATTTATTCTTTTTTTGTACTTTCTCATTATTTCTCCTGGCTTTGAATCAGTTCCATTAAAAATTAAACTTCTTCAGTTAGTCATCATAAATTAGTCATCCATTAATGTTTGAGATATATCAACCCTAAGTGAACTAGTCTACTACAGTAAAGTACAATTCAGATGATGTGTAGCCTTTCTTTGAGAACTGTGCAAAAGAGCTTGGATGTGCCATTTCTTTGTGCTTGGATTACAGTAGCTGTAACTAGTTATGAAGGGCTCATGTATTGCTATTTCTCTGTGTAAGGACCTTGTTGAGGAAAGTAACCTGCTAGTGCTGTTCCCTACATTTTTTTTGACTGCATGAAACATCCAGATCCTATCTAGCCATATTTATCTGGATGAAGCTGCAGAAGCTATATAGCCATCCCACAGTGTTTTAGCATATGTTGAAAAATGAAGTACTGTCAAACTCCTACAGTACTTGAAATAGTCTTGAAATAGCCTTACATTTTTGCTCCTTCACACTTTTTTTTTTGTAGAGATCATTCAGGGATTCAGATGCAGTGGGGCACAGAAATAGAGAATAAATCTCTCACTTGACAAACTAAAAATTAATCTTCTGAACTAAGACAGTTTTAGATGGCTAGACTCTCTAGTTTCATGCCTATATTTTCTGTTAAACAGTATTGGAGTTTTGTATTACTCTGTGCAGAATGCATAATTCTGTAAGTGATACCCAGGATTTTTGTTTTGAAAGTGGAATTGTCTAGAGATTTTGTATGAATGAGATCTCATAATTTTTTAAGCTTTAATACTATCAGCATAGATGATGGTCTATAAATATGCTATTTGCTATTCTATTATAGCTATTCAGTGTGCTCAGAAATGAAATTTTATCTTCTGTTCACTGGTATAAATCTGCAAAATAACATTGTTGGAAACGGTTGCAACAAGTGGGAGTTTCCCATTAATTTTAAGATGGCAAAATTTCACTACTATGTTTACAGTTGAAACTGTGAGAAATAATGAATATCAGTCTCTTATCATAAACAATTATGAAACCATCCATCCTGGTTTCAGAGTGGTGGTTACTGTCCTACTTGAATTTTGTAGTTCAATTATTTTCCTCTACACATCAGTTTATTATCTCATGATTTTACAGTGATTAAATAGTAAAACAAGGAAGATTGAAGCATCAGTTTCTTTTATCCTGCTGTTCTTTAAGCAGACAGCATAAAGTACAGATAAACTCTGTTAAAACCATTTCAAGTCTAATATTGACTGCAGAAGTACAGCATGAGATTCTACCTTCACATTGAGTTGAAAGGAAGAAAATGCATGCTAAAGTTTCTAAATCATTGCTTTACTTCTGTAGATGAACGTCTTTAAGTTGACAGATGAATGTTTTTAGAATAAAAAAAAAAACTCAGTTCTTCAAGAGACACTGTTTTATTAGTTTTATAAACTGCCTTTTAAATACTGTTTAGGTATACATAGCACACAAGACGAAAAAAAAATACTCAAATACATAGGCTAGAGGTGGACCTTTGAAGAATGTTCTGAATTTTTTCATATGATTATTTGAAACCATTCTTGGCTATGTTCACTGGATGGTTTTGAGGCTGCAGCTGTGTTGCTGAATATTCATTATGAAATGCTTGTATTTAAAAATAAACCCATTAGATTTGTTTTCATCACACAAACTTGTCTTTCAGTATGTGCCAGTGACCTGGCATGGTGACTGCATCTCTAAGCCTTATGTCTCCATGGAAATTTTTTATGGTTTAGATTTCTGAGAATATTAAAAAATATTTACATCATTTCAAGTATTTTTTTAGGAATGGATCCTAAAAATATAATGCAGTGTTTTTTAACTTCTTTAAAAGTCAAGGTGGACTTCCTTTCTCTTGTGCTAGGCCTCCATCTCTACTTTAATACTTCCAGGCAAAATTTTTGATTTGCAGTGTTGCTTATAAAAAACAGAAGGCATTTTATGAGACCAAAGCAAAATATAGGGAAGGGAAAGCATATTTCTTCTTTTTCAAGTAGAAAGACAGGTTAATTCACTTCTCTGTTCCTAGTTTAGTTGAGGGTCAGTATTTCTTCTGTAATGCAGCAAGAACACTTTTCCAGTCTGCTTTCACTCTATTCTGGTCCTGAACATTTAGGTCTAGACTTATTGTTTCAAAACTCAGTGAAGTATTGTCAGTGCCCGTACCAAGTACAAGACCTTCTCTTGGTGACTGTTGCACTCTGTATTGTGGAACTATGACCACTTACAATACTGGAAAATGAGGCATATAGAGCACACTAGCCAAGGTTACAATGCCAACAGAACTAGTATCAAGTAGAGACATTAACAAACCTTAAAACCTCATGAAGAAGTTAAAGACAATGTATCGTGCCTCCTTTTAGCTTTTCCTCTTGAGTATATGCATCCTCTGAACCTGTATTTTTCAAAGGTATTCAGATGTGTGAGTCTCAGCCAGTTTTTTGATGTCTCCAAGAAGCCAGCAGCAGGGTCTCATCTCATGTAATTGTAGTACTTAGACTGTTGACATTTATCTCTAAAATCCCTACAGACAAACCTGTGAGACCAATTGACAGAAATAGAAATTTTATGGCATGGCTCACCTAAATTATTTTAGAAAACAAGTCTGGATTCACTTGCCTAAAGAAGGGTATGATCTGTTGTTTCAGGTGCTGTGGGAGGTTTCCTTGTCACTCCAGAAAGGACTGACTCTACCACAAGTCCTGAACCATGTCTCTCAGGGCTGTGTGGGTATCTTAGTCTGTAATATCTCAGATGGCACTAGATGCCAATATTTTGGCAACAAATTCCATCTCCATTTTAGTACAATAATATTATTATTATTATTACTATTTTTAAAAATAAGCATATAACAGACCTATTGTAGGTATATACATATATGTGTAATATTGAAAAGTACAGAAAAACTAAGTACAGAAAATCTAAGAAAAACATGTAGCAGTTAGTAAGATTAGCAAATATCTTTGATCTGTAATTGCACCTATGTGGTTAGTGCTTTCTATCTGCCCTACCTCCTCCTGATACAGGTGGTATGCATTCAGCTTCTCAAGTAAAAACATATGTTATTATTCATAGTAAAAGGGAAGATAGAAACTAGGCAGAAAATAACAAGAAACAAAAGCAAAGTACTTTTAGTTTCCCTTCAACAATAAAGAAAAAAAAAACATGCAAGAGGAAAATAGCTTTCATATTTTTAGGTAATTCTGAGTCACTTTAAATCTCTTATGATATTTTAGTAAAAATTATATAAAAAAAGCTTCTATCAAGTAATGAACTTGTAAGTTTTAACTTCTGATATATTTCACTTTTTTTTCACTTCTTCAGAGTGTAGAATCGGTTATACATCTGGGAATGCAAATGTTGTGGAATGAACTATATGGATTGTAAAAATGAAGTAGATTGTGGGTTACAGAATCACAGACTCCTAAGGGTTGGAAGGGACCTCAAAAGATCATCTAGTCCAACCCCCATGCCAGAGCAGGACCACCTAGACTGAGTCACATACTCGTCAACCACAAGCAGCCCTCTGCAATTACATCCTAGTTGTGTCCTCTCATCATGCTCTGTTTAAACTGGGAAGATGAAGAGTTGGGTTACTCTGATGTAATACTTCAGCAGACTTGGGGCACTCTGAGGACTGTTTTGTTGTAGAATCTACACACATTAACTTCCTTCTTTTAGCTATGTAAAATTGTTAAAACTGTTTGTGGTGTCACACAGAAAGTGGTGCAAGATGATTTTTGTTTGAGGATTCTGACATTACATTAATAGCTAAAGGGAATTTAATTGATAGACAAAACCTCTTTGCTGTAAAAGTTCTGAGTTTATCCTGCACAAGGTTCCAGCTAAAGAGTCTGCATATGCATGTTTTTCAATATGTAATAAAAATCCAGCTCATATTCTGTGAACTCCCAACTTTTTTTTTCACGTTCACTTCAATGAAAACATTCCAGGAAACAAAAAGAAAAGAACTGCAGATATGGTGATGGTTGTTCTGGTCCTTGACCCGATACTCTTTAACGGTCTGCAGGAAACTGAAGTCACCTTCTCAAAAAAGCTAGTACTTGATGTGAATTTGAGAGTTCAGCTTTATTGTCATCAAGGCTAAATTAATAGAAGTTGCTGTGTATTGTTTCCTTTTCCATGTTTTGCAATTTTTTACATACAATTTCAGAGCTTTCCAACATTCTTGTCTCAATTTCATCCTAGTTTGAAAGAGCACTTCAAATGAGGTTTCACTGTAAAAAAAAATCCTTTACTCATTTGGGCACAATTTTAATATTTGTCTTGCTGTACTTCTGCTGCATGATGTAGAGTTTGTAGAACAGAGGGTAAAGATCACAAACTGACCAAAAAAGTATCTTGTTTGGGTGATTTACTTGTTGAATTTTTTGTAGGTCTTTTTAAAGAGTCTTCTGATTAGAATTCTTTGTAAACATTATATTGATGTACAAAACATTGCATACACATTGTTCATTACTATCTGCAGAGTATTCTATTCAGAAACATCGCTAGATTAGATTTGTAAGATATTTATCAAACAAAAATTTTTCAAGAATACATTTAAAGATTATGGTTTAGTATTTTGGCTGAAATTCAAATCCTGAAGGAAAAAAAAAATTAAATAATACCAATTCATTAAAATAATTTAAGATTTCTTAAGAAGGCTTCTATATGAGGTGCCAGACTGATTCTAAACCTCATTGAATACCATGTCTCTCTGAATTATGCAAATGCCAGTCAACTTACAGTCAACTGTAGACTGAAGACTTGTGTCTGGAACTTCATGAGACATTATCACCAAGCATTTTTGGAATGAAAAAAAATCCAATCTTGAATTAATGAAACTTTGGAATAGGCTTGCAAACAATCAATGGGATTATTGTAAAACAACTTCTGTTCTCATGATGCCTGCAAGAAATGTGAAAGCCCCTGTCTGCTAAACTTTTAGTAGTGCCAAGGCGACACTCCTGTGAAGTCAGTGTAACATGCTATCAGGAAAACTCATGTCTGTTATCCCTGCCATTGGCTTATCTCTGTACTTTGGACTTTTAATCACTTTTTATTCATCATGCATGGCAGATATTTCTGTGAAGGTTATTCTCCTCCACTTTGTTTCTCAGACTCTCTTATTTTCTTCCTATTTTTTACATTCTTTTTCTTCACATATTGCAATTTTAATATTGTTAATATTTCCTCTGTAAAACTGTGATTCACTCTCCAGTGTTTTACTCTAAATTTCTGCCTCTTACCATTTCCAAGTTTCTAAGTTTTCTCATCCATTTTTTAGATTTAAAAAAAGGAAGCTTTTTAATTAAATATTAAACTTTGGTAATCATTTTATGAAGTGATAACATTTATCTAGACAAGACATGCAAAATATGGAGGGAAAATCAGAGTTAAATGATTTTCCCAGGTCAGCAGCAAAAATCAGGACCAAGACCAGAATTCCAGTCTGCTAACCTTGCTAGTAGGTCTGTCTTATAAGCAGCTTGGTATCTCGTCTTTATGATATTCAGATATTCAGGGAATCAGCAACATCAGCTGTGTATAAACAGGTTTTCTTACCTGTTCAACAAAAAAATCTTAAACTTTTCCTCCCTTTGCACAAGTGTCTCAAAAACACTTTTAGACATTATTATTTTACAAAGGAAAAGAACAAACATAATGAACACGAACAAAAAAAGGTAGGCATTTGGGCCCTAATTTACAGTACTGCTCAGACACTTCAATTCTATAAAAATCAGTAGGGGTTAGAGGCTAAGCTAATGAGAACTAGTGACTATAGCTATAACATAGTAACTACATTTGACTGCTTTTAATGGGGAAAGGCACCTGTATAAACTCCTGAAGGCTCCTGAGCTTCAGATTTTTTTCCTGAATAATTGAATTTTCTAAAGCACAGCTTTTCCTTGTTTTTTAAAGGAATTTGACGTTAGATGAACTTCTAGATTCTGAGAGATTTAATCTACTGTTAATATTTTTGTTTCTAGAGAGGGAAAAGTTGTCTCTTGTGTACTTTTATGGAAGAAACCGAAATATGAATTCTGTTCCTGTTGCACATGGACCACATTTGTCATGTTCCAGAGTTATATCTAATTTTCTTGGCTTCCTCCACAAATTGCTGTAATCATTAGTCTTTTTATTAGCTACTTCTCTGATATGTGTCATTATGCCTCTCAACATCTAGCCTGGGGAAAAAAAACATCTCACTGGTATCACAGGGTAGGCAGAGCTACTCCATAAAGACAATGACATAATGTATTCTGGGACAGCTGGCTCTAATGCCAGCCTCAAAGACATCAGGGTGAGTCAGGAGTAATTAGAGTACAATTACTGTCCCAAATCAGGACCATTCACTCTCCGTTCCAGATCTTCTTTGAAATCGGTGTAATTTCACAGAAGTAAGTAGAAGCAGATCATTTTACTCTGTAGTGAGTTAAAACTACCATCTGGAATGAGTTTTGAATCAATACAGGATAGATGTAATTCTTTATGAGTATAACAATGTATTGTCCTAATTCTTCCCCTTGTTGTGATGCCTGTGTACATGGTTGCATATGCTACAAATCCAACAGGACTTGAACAAAACCACAAGGTTCTGCACATCGATTATATGTCAAGAGATAATTTGTATTGATTGGAACAGCTGAAGTCTTGGTAGCTTTAAAAAAATGTCTAGTACATAAACATTGATAAGATTCTTTCATTTTCCCGTGGAAAGGGAAATGTTTTAGGCATCTGCACTAAGTACTGTTAACTTTGATGTGCCACCAGTATCCTTTTATGACCTATTTCTCATGAGTCTGTCCCATACTGGAGAATGCTGCAGCTTCATTCACAATTCAGATTCCTAGGGTAAATCACATAGATAAATCTTGGTGTCACAGTCCATTGAATTTTACCTAATATTATTATTTTTCCTCAAGAATTTTAACAGACTATGACTTTCTTCAATGACTTTCCTTATTTTTCTCCAACATAGAATTGTTGTGGATTGTTCTACACAGTTCAAATACTTTATTAAAGAAATTACCAAGTGTGTATAGTAGTGTCTCTTTCATGAGATGAACTCAGGTGATTTCAGCACTTTAAATAAACGTTATAGTGTGATTCAAAAATGCATTAAAAAGATGTGAAGATGTTTTTCAAACATACTTCCAGGTATAACAATAACAGCAATTTAAAGTGTTTTCAGTACCTAGTAGGCCCTGAAGAATCATAGAATCGTTTCATCTGGAAGAGTCCTTTAAGATCATTTAAGAGTCCAGCCTTTGTCCCAGCCGTATCAACCACTAGACCATTTCCCTAAGTGTACCATCCAACTGTCTCTCAAACACCTCCAGGGTTGGTGACTCCAGCATCTCCCTGGGCATCCCATTCCAATGCCTGTCAATCCTTTCAGTAAAGAAATTCCTCCTCATATCCAGCCTGAACCTCCCCTGGCACAACAAAAAGAAGTTTAGAGTACTGGTTGGATCCTGTCTCCCTAATTAGAGCTCATCTGTTAAGTGTAGCTCCCAAACTCATGTGTACTGTTTTCCAGATTAGAATTAGTTTCCTGTAATTTATTTATTTATTAATGACTGTGAGCTATCTCCTCGCACTTCAGACTCCACTGAATTATATGATTCTTGTCTGCTTTTCAAGTTGTATTTGCTAAGTCAACTAACTAACTGTGAAACAGAAGGAACAAATTCTGAAACTGATGGAATAAAAAGGTGAGTGATTTTCCAAGAATGAGAAAGAAAGAAAGAAGGGATCAAATGCGACAGATACTGTCCTACTGCAGCTGTTGGTACAGGCATCATCAATTAAAAGATGCTGTACTGTTTTCTCAATAGAACAGAGTCCTCTAGTAATTCTAGTAATGTGTTTTTAAGCACCAAGAAGATACTCATTAAGACTCTCTGACAAAGAGTGAAAATTTTGTTTCTTGTTAGAAGAAAATGATTAACATATCTCTTTTCTACACTTTGAATAATGAGATTTGCCCTAAAACATGAGGCACAACTTTAAAGAATTGTTTTTAAAAAAAACCCGTCAGTGAATGTGGAGACTGATGAGCATCAGACGATGGGACATGAGCTGCTTTAGCATGTGTTTTAGAAAATTTTATTTGAAAGAACTATTTTCACAAGCACACAACCCTCAGACATAGTTCCTGTTTTCTCTAGCTAATGGTTCATTACTTCTTAGGCTCAACTTGGCTTAACCTTGGCTCTGGAAGAAGGATAGAACTATGTTATAATTAAAACTTAGAATTCACTCTCATTTTGCAATTTTGTAAAAGGTATCTAGGAATAAACTGACAGTTACTGATGGATAAAATGAGGTTAACAGATTCATGATGACAGTAGTTTCTTCAGAGACTCCTTATGACAGAGACTCCTAAACTGCAATTGATTGCTGGCCTATGTGCAATAATATTGAGGAAGGCTTTGCTGGTAACATCGTGCTCTGCTGTGTTGGAGCCTCAGTGTTACCTTTTGAATATCTTATGGCTATGAATAATAATAGAAGGCTTTGCTGCCCACAGATTTTGTGGGGAAGCATATCGTACAGGCAGTAGCTGGTGAAAAAATTAGGCTGCTTGTGGATATATTTAAACAGCAATTATTCATTTAGAGGCAAAGATGTTAAACCCTCAAATGCTCTGCAAAGTATGAAAAAAATTTTGCTTAATCACAGCTGGGATTTCAGTAGGTGTTGGGTGATTTCAGTTTACTGCCTAGGAAGGAAATCAATTTTAGCAGCTGCTGACCAGAGGACAGTATTGAATTGTAGTTATTCAAGGCCCAATCTGGATCTTTAAGCCATTTTGTATATAACTATTATTAATATTATTATTAATATTATAAATATTTTGGTTTTGACTGTATTACTTGAGCAGAATCAAATTTGACCCCTCCTGCCATGGTTGGTGAGTGTGGGTAAAAGATTTTAGTCTTGATCCTAAGAATTAACAATCTTCTATTTGTTCTCCAACTGTAGATTTATCTTCATTTTTTTTAAAAAAAATCAATACAAAATGTGTTAGTGTTCAATGAAGCATTAGTGAAGGTACTTGTTTGCCAGATTACATCAGTGCTCCTTATTTGCCACTTGACCTAGTGATGTTCTCTGCTAAAGAAGCAGGTGAAAAATGTAGCATGGAGAGAGCTGTGATATTTCAGGGGAGATGGTGCAAGTTTCTTTAATATTTACTCAGAGAAAATGAAAAAAAAAGCACACCAGAACACACATAGCCTCTATTAGACATGTTCTTTCTGAGCTCTGGGCAAATGCAAATGCTGTTTTCGAGCTTTCCCAGTGATGGCTTTTCCCCATCTCTTCACCTCACAAACCACTATTATTGCTCAAATCTTCATTAGCTCTTACTAGTGACCTTTCCTCAGAGCTCTCCAGAAGAAAAGCCCAACATCATTGCAATTGTGCTGTTAGCAATCAGATAAGTTAATAGTGTTTTCACTACAAAGCAATTTCTTTCTTTAGTGGTGGACAGGCTCTGGACTAATTACACGCAAAAGATGTCATTTAGATTTTTTTTTTTTTCTAAATGCAGAAAGGACTAACTACAGCCCTGAAAGAGGGAGAAATATGATTACACATTGCAGCATTTTTGTGTACTATTTTGCCTGTTTGGTGCATAGGTGTTGAAGGGCAAGTGATATAAAGAAGGTAATTGAAGCACTAATATGCACTGTTGTTGACGCTTCAATAAATCTTGGCTAAAAGTTTAGAAATGACATCTTCCATGTTTTGATTGAAAACTCTATTTGATGGTGAATTATTGTGGCTAGGGTCGTATTTCAATATACAAAATCAATGTGTATGAAAAATGATTGAAAGGATTAATATCGAGATAAGGAAGTGTTAACACCATATGGTAACACTTCTGGGAAATATTTCTTTACTTTACTTTGGAAACTTTTCATGTAAGAGACTGCACAGTTCTCCAGTCAACCACTGCAGGGATTTCTTTTGTCATCTTTATGACTGTTAATTTGGATCACAACAAGGCCTGGATTCCTCACCAGGGATCGGGGCTTCATTGTACTAGGCTTTGTACATGCACCCAATTAAGAAATTTTTAAATCTACTCTCAAGAGTTCACAGGATTACAAAAATATCAGGCACCTGTTACATTCAAAAAACATAAAAGATTGGGTAAAGGAAAAAGATCAAAGCTCAGTACTTATTACGCTGTCATATATTTTTCTTACTTTCTGTCTTGGGAGAGAGAGCCCCTTTGGTATTACATACTCCTTTAATATTATTTTTGACCACATTGATTTACTGTTTTCGTACCTAAGCTACTGTTCCAAGCAGTTGTTAATACACCATCAACAGGTTCTGATGTCTTGTTGTCTTTCTCAATGGAGAATATTCGGGTTTGAAAACTCAGAGAGAGGGAGAATATATCTGAACCTACTTTATTCCTGAAAACCTCTGACTAAATAGAGCAAGATGGAGCAATTCTGTTGCTCTTACCTTCTGCCTCTTTATGCCTTTTGTACTCAATGCACCAGAGTACAATGCACCAGAAGGCAGGTAGATGAGGAATGGTTGAGTGTGACAGAAGAATGGAAGTGGACAACACCTGTGAGAAAGGGTGAGACTGGGGATAGAGAAATCTCCAGCAATCAGTAATCATGAAAAGGTGACAGACATGTTGTTTACCTGCATGAATGAAAAGAGAGGACAAAAGTAGGAAAGACAGGGTCTGAGTACCTTATGCACTTGCTTGGGAGAATCACAGAATGGTAAGAGTTGAAAGAGATCTCTAGAGATCATCCAGCCCAACCCCCTGCTAAAGCTGGTTCCTCTTGATCGGGGGCACAGGAGCATGCTCAGGTGGGTTTGAAAACCTCCAGATAAGGATACTCCACAACTTCCCTGGGCAGCCTGTGCCAGGGCTCCCTCCCCTGAACAGCAAAGAAGTTTCTCCTCATACTCAAGTAGAACTTCCTGTGTTCCAGCTTTTGCCATCACCCCTTGTCCCATGACTGGCCACTACATAAAACAGTCACACCATCTTCTTGAGTGACTGTCAGAATAAAATTAAAGGAAAAATATTTGATTTTTCACCTACAATGAGTAAGTTTTGAGTAATAAATAATGCTTATATTACATGTGTATGTACAGCTGTGGCACCAGTGTAACCCCAGAGTTAAGGAAACAAATAGGAACTCCAATTAAAACCTGTGATCAGATTAAAGTATATTTTTCCTAGCCATTCTTGCAATTTATTTGTAATTCTAGACTTACTTATACATGTATGTCAGGCAGATGTGGATGTGTTTGTTAGATCACAGCTTTAGCACACTGAGAAAATTTTTCTCACATCTCTGTTAGTGAAAGAAATGTGTCTCTCAGAAGACTTCATTCAGTTTTCTGAACAAAAACCATGTTTGACTCTTCATACTGATTGGCTCATGTTATAATTTCTTTTTGTTGTTGTGCATTCTCTTGCTTTTTTTTTTCAGTTAGAGCTATCCCAGTTGTGTGAGCTGAGCATTTTTTAAATGTCTGTCTTGTTTTTCTCATTCCTACTATATAAAAATAATCATGTGCTCTCTATTTAAAATGATTCACAGATGGTGTTAGAGACCCAGCAAGGCTCATCAGGCATGCTCAGTGTTGGCCTACCCAGGTGTTTTTGTTTTTGTGTCTCCCATTAGCAGTACTTACCCTTCAAGGTCTCTTTACCACATAGCCAGTAAATCTGAAAAAAAAAAAAAAAAACAGGTAAATATGGAGTGAGCTTTCATTCTAGACTATTAAAAATGCTAATGAGGATTGGCATATTGTGCTTAAGGAGGCACATGTGGGCTAAAACTTTGTGATGAGGTGAGGTTGTTATGGTCTGCAAGTGTGAAGAGACTCTTAAGTACTCACATGGCTGTTTAATGAAGAGTGTGAGATGAAGATGGAGAGAAACCTCAACAACAGAAAGGATTTTGAAGGTTTGTATTTTGCCAGTTTCTGATTGATAAATGTAGAAGAACAGATTGTTTGTTTTCTTGTTTTGATGGTTGTAACACATTTTTTTTCTAAAGAAAGGCCATGGCCTACTTTTTTGCCTTTAGTTAATAAAAATGCTTACAGATTTTGGGTATTATTTGAAGAGATGTTTAATGTAAAATCAGAGCTGTCTGACTAGGAGAAAGGGCAGAGAAGCAAACATACAATCTATTTCATTAGTGGAATTTAAAAAATATTTCTCTCATAAGTTAATTCCTACAGCTTTTTTTTCCTAGATGAAAGTTCAAGTGACTTCATGCCTTGACTCTGAAAACAGTATGTTCCTGTGTGGTTTAAACTTTTCTGTTATGTCTTTAGGAAAGTAAAATTATTGTATACCTGGTGGAAAGAGGAAGGGAGTAGTTTCATTAATGTTTCATGAGAAGAATATCTTGATAAAGAGCTCTAAACCCTTAGGTGCTATAGTTGTAACACTATTTTGTGATTATATTGTGCTATCTGTTTGAGAAACAGTACTGGAGATAGAGAAAGAGGAAAGAGAGGTAGAAGGTTTTGTGAGCCCCTATGGAATCTCTTTTCTTGGCCATTTAGCAAAGAATACACAAGGTAAATGTGTGGTAAAATACAGCATAGGTACTTATCCTCACTTTAAGCAGTCATAAAGTTAAAAAGCATTGAAAAAATGTGTCCATATATGAGTAGGTTTGATACAAATGGTCCTCACATCTGACACAACTTAGTAGAATCGCAGGCTACCAAAGTCAGTGTTTGGAAGCAATGACAAATTTAAGTATTTATTTATTATTCTTGTCCCTTCATGGATTGAAGTTCACTGTATTTGTTTTTATTATGAAGTCAGCCTGGGATTTTCTGACCTGTAGTGAGCTTTACGTGAGTAAACTCTACTGAAACTCGCTATGGTAAATTACCAAGAAGATTTATGTCAGTAAAAGGTAATAGACATACACTACATCTTTGCAAACCCTTACACTTTAGAGTGTGAAAAAAAAATACTTATCGAAATATATGGGATAATCCTTCCTGCTGTGCTAACTGGATTTTAAATAGCTCCAATGTTAAGAGATGTAGAGTGTAGACTTATGTGCCTTGGCTTGGTTACATTGAAAGAGGATGATTAACTGAACTTTTTGTGGCTGGTTGTGCACCTCCGCACAAGTCATTGCTCCTCCTTGTCACTACTGAGATGTGGGAACTACACAAGTGTTAGTAAAAGGGTAAATCTTTGATGCAAGTTAGGACAGAAAGAAACCTGTGTTTAAGTTTTAGATTAAGCATAGCAATATATGTGTACTGGTTCGGTTTTAGTTTCCATCAGCTGTGTGAATAGTTATGTTACTTCAAGTTGGCTGTATAAAGTAAGATTGGTTGATTTGGGTGTTTTGTTATGTTTTGGGAGAGGATCCATGGTAGGAAGATAGTGTGCTAGAAAATGAAATGTAATTTTGATACCATTAAGCGTGAAATGAATTAAGTGCTTTTTGGAGACAATACTTCTTTGCCCTTCTTTACTATTAGTAGTTGGTTGATATTTAAATGAATTATGATGCCTCTTATTGTCACAGCACATTGACTGATTACATGAAATATGCATAACAATCAACTTTAGTGATAAATAACTTGAAACAAGTATTTTTCAAGTTTTGGAGGTCCTTGTCTATTGTAGAGTAGGCATAGAAAGATATAGTTTGTCATGCATTAATTTTATTAATTTGCTCTCCAAGACATGTTTTCAAGGCTAATTGCATCATATGCCTTTGCTGCAGTAAGCATCAAATAACCAACTGTTATTTAAAAGAGAAAGTAAAACATGATAAAATAACTCTTGTGTTTTTCATGGAAAATGTATAATAAAGCCAAACATATCAAGCAAAATCAGGGTGTATTTCTATCAGCTTTGTACAGAGGTAGCCTCCCTGTTTATTTTTTTTGTACCTGGACATATTCCTCACGTTCATCTTGTATCTGGATTTTTCTGCAAGAATATCGGTATACTACAGGATGGCCTGCCTCTAGCAGGTGGCCATGGGCAGCAGATGGCTGTGATCCCAGCTCACAGGTGCTTCAAAATCATCAGAGTCTGTGTGAGCCAGACATTGTTTTAATGTGCTGCTGCATTGGAAATGTTCCTGGTTGAAACTTCTCTGACATCTTTTTGATCTACAGCACAGCCACTGCAGGATGGGAAATCAACCTCAAAGCTGACTAGTTTTAACTCTCTTGTGATCGATCAGGAAAAAATGTCAGAGATTTAACCAGGGATTTTCTCTAACTGTAAAACCTTTCCTTTGAGAATTCAGATTTCTGAAAACAGGAATATTGAATTACATCTTTCATTCATCTAGTTTATATTAACACTTGAAGTATTTAATCTTTTTTTTTTCTGCAAGCATTTGTTTTTGTCAATGATCATTATTGTGCTTGTAATTAGAGATGCACTTTTGCGGATGTGTTTTGGTCAGTACTTGTCTTAGTTCTTGCCTTCGTTCTTTATGAGTCAATATATAGTTAGTGTCCTATTTTGCTGGGTCGGTACCAAGGCTGCAGTCAACTATCTTCAGTGGGTTTTCAGACACCATTGCAGGTCAAACTGTAGTTGTAGTAGACTTTCCTGAAGCAAAATCATATGTATCTCGAATATGTCACAAAACATGGTTTGGGTGAACACATGCTGCACTACCATACTCTGCTTGCATAAGTTTTCCTACCCTGAAGTTATTCTATTTTTCAAAAACTATCAAATGTATATCCACGGTTTACTGATGCATGGGAAAAAGGATGAGAAAAAACTTCTATGGATGTACATATTGTAGGCTTTCCCTATCTGTTTGAGGTTAGGTAGATGTGGTCTTTGTAATGAGGTGTGGGATAGCTGTAAAGGGCTCTGCTGGTAGAGTCTCATTCATGTGGATGTGCTTGCCTAAGTTCAGACCTAGCACTCTGCTAATAAATCCTGCTGAGAGACACAGAATACTAGTTTCGGCTTAATTATGTTACCTGCTGAAAGGCTATGCAGCCATGTATAAGTCATTCTATCCCCTTGAACACTTAATTTTTTTTTTAGCAAGGTGAGACTCAAGTAATTCATAGGCAGAGAGTCTTGAGTCACATTTTTCTTGGTAAGAACAGTCTTCTTAATCCATTTGATGCTCTGATGAATAGAGATGCTTTTTACTCCTTCTGAGGAAGTAGGCACAGCTGGGGAGACAGGATTTGCTTCTGTTTTGAAGTTCATGGCTGTTCTTTGATGCATAGTGCGAAACTGTTCAAGATCACTTAATTTCTATAACACTTCCAATGTCCATTTATAAAGTTAAGGTACTTCTTGGTGAACATAAAAGACTTAATTGTGAAAATGTATTCACTCAGAAAGTTTCTGTGTTCAAAATACAGTCTCATTCCTTGGATTTTATTCAGTCTTAAGTGTATGTCTTTATCAGAAAGGAAAGTAAAGAAACCACTGGTTGGATTAACAGAGTGCATGTCCTTAATAGTAGCACAATGTCACACTGCTGCTGTACTTGATCCTTTGCCCTGTGCCCCAGTGTGGAGTGACCAGAGCAGAGGCACATCTTGCCCACTTCTCTAGTGTCCTCACAAATATCATCAAGAGTTCATTTTACTTTAAGAAGAAATTTCCTGCTTTAAATGAAGGAAAAAACCCACTCAAACCACTGAGACATTTTTCATAGACCTGTACTGGTTTGCCAACTGTCTAGGGAGGTGTCATGGTTTTGGTATGTATGACCTAAAAATTAAGCCTTTCTCTGAAGTGTCAGTATTCCTGAAGATCTAGGCATGGTTTATAGTTGTGGTTACTAAATTGAAGCCTAAGTTGAGCAATTGGTACCTTATTCCTAGACTTGTCTCGTTACAGTAGAAGTATGTTCAGGAAGCTCCCGATTTCATGATTTATGTTTTTGTTGTGTATTGCAGCATTACTGTGCTGTAGTATAATAATGTACTCAAATTTGAGAGAACGTGAAGTTCCTTAAATTACTAAATGAGACATGCATCGTGAAAACTAAACCCTCAGTAGAGGAACGAGGGGGAAGATAAACATCAAAGGTTATTCTGGGAATAGTCAGTTACTAAGATGTGCTGTCTAACCAAATGTGCTTCCATGGTCTTGACTTGCTGTACTGCCCAATTTAGACTCCTAAGGCCATCCAAATGTCTGACACTTGCTGAGCATTCAATGACCTGAGAGTTCTTCAGTCTGCGCTAATTATCGACAGTTTGAAACCTGTATTAATTTTTACTTTTTAATTGTGTTTTTAGGCTGCCTGTTTGAGGATGACCTTTGCAAATCTTTTGAAATCTGTGTAAATGGTAAGTCTTCAGTGTTTTGTTTGCTGACTACTCTGTCCTCAACTGTGTAATTGCTATGTGGTCAATTCAATAAGCCAATTCTATATGTGAAGGAGAAGAAAAGGAAAGAGGGGACAGTGGGGAAGCTGCCCTACCCTCCCCAACCCAACTCAATACCAGGTATGACTGTTCTGGTCAGCATTTAGGAGAAATTTAATAGATTTGAAAAATCTATTCAATCATAGCCTTTTATAGGGATAGATTATAATTAAACTAAACACACTGAAATATGCTAACATTTAATTTACCTTAATACAGAGTGACAGCAACTGTTTTGTTCAGGTGTTTCATCCTTTTAGAGGATAATGTTGAGTAATTATAATTCTCCTTTTCTTCAAAAGTTTGTTATTTATTATAATAAGCTCTCAAAGGAAGGCCACTGTTCTTGATTACTCTGCTTCCTTTTTGTGTGATTTTTACTTGAACTATGCAGAAGCAGCTTTCTTCTGCTCTCCTTTGCAATTTATTTTTAATAAGTCAAAAAAGCCAAAACAAATGTATAAATGAGTCTAATGGAATGGTAGGAAAGATTATTTTTGACAATAGTAAAAGAATGTTCATGTGCTATATGAAATAATTTAATTCCTAATGAAGGATGAACCATGTTTAGAGAGAGAGCTTTTGAAGTAATTACTGTTGTGAAATATGTAGATCCAGAATTAGGGATTATATATGAAATTTCTCTTTGTGAATGTATGCAATAAAGAAGCAGTTTTGTTTTCTGTCAGGAGCTAATAATATGGGTCTAGTAATAGATAAAGTTTATTAATATTATAATTTAACAAACATTTAAAATGAAATTATATTCAATTCCCAGGCCTATTGAATGTTAGACAATACATGCAGGAGAAGGAGTAAAGACATAAATATGGTTGAGTAGTTGAGAGGAATTAAAATAGGTATAAGGTTAGTAACAGTGTGTTTATTAAATGACAATTCTTCATTAAAAGTGTCACTATAAGTTGTTCCAATAATATGCAGTTCTGCACTGACAATTTTCATGACTAACATCAGGAAGGGTAGTGGCCATTTTCTGCTGTGGTGTGCTTTTCTGACTACCAATGATATTCAGTGCCTGGCTGTAGTCTTCCCCAAGTATATTTATTTGGGAATTATGATAAGTCACTCTTATATCTGGCAGACAGTGTATAATGGGGAATTTATGCAACAGATGATAGTAAAGAAATGTATATAACAGATAGCAAAAATTCTTCAATAGAGATGTTCCTATAAATGTTACTTCATAGCTTCTTGCTCTACATGTTTTTGGAACTGAAAATGCAGTTTCTATAAACTCAATGTGACTGTCATTAGCATGCAAAATATACACTATGGAAATTGTATCTTAGAATTAAAACTGGACCTCGTCTGTAGATCTACTTCTGTTTTGGCACATGTAACTTAAAGAAGGGTTGGTAATAATAAACCAGTTGATCAGTTGCATTTCCTAATGGCTGATCTTAATTTAAGGAACTACATGCAGAGATTCTGTCAGTGTGTTTAAGGTCACCACAAAGTGCTGCTTTTTCTTTTTTTTTTTTTTAACTCTAACTGGGCAAATACTGTATAGAGTGGATTTTAAGTTCTGTTATTTGATGCAAGTGAAAATACATCAGTCTTGGGAAGATTAACAGAAGCTTTGGAAACTAATACTTCGAAATAGTAAAATGCCATCAGAATTTACTTTTTATATGTATCAGATGAGAAATGGTTGCTTCTGAGTAGTCCTTTCCAGTTTTTCCTGTGCAAACTGCTTCTAGTTCAGCTCTATCCCTGACATTTTTCAGAAATCCTGATATATTAGAATGTGAGTTGTTTGCTGGATTGAAAGTTCAGAAACTTAAGTCTGTGAAGGTCACTATGCTGAGGAGCAGAGCTTGCTTTGTGTATTGCAAGGTCATAGAAAGGTTTGCTGCCTTTATCACCCAAGTGCTTCTTTCTGAAGTACAGTATGAATGTGGGTAAGAAACAGCAGGTACTTTTGAGTAGCATCTTTGAAGCATCTATGATCTGCAGATCTGAGTCTGACTCCTGCAGCAAGGCTGATAATTTTGATCTTTCTCTTGGCCTCCAGCAAAGGTGACTGAACTGATCACATTTTCACAATTAAACTGGGTTTGTTCATGGAAGACATAAGTCACGGTATTTGCTCTTATGTCATCAACTGAAGACTAAGTACTTGTCATACATCAGACTTGTGAAAGGATAATAAAAACACCAATAACTGAGCTGTTTCATTACATTAAAAATACTATTCTCATTCATTTTGAAAGAGAGATTGTGACTGAAATGTTGATAAATGTTCCTTTGTATGAATAAAAATGTTAAGTGTCTTTTATTGTTAAAAGTAATGCAATTCAGTTGTAAGATCTGATATAAACAGCATAACTCTATTGATTGCATCACATCATATGCCCTTTTTGCAGGGCAAAGAACCTGCTGTAATAATGATTGTTGACTTTTCTGTCACTTTTCCTCACCGTATAAATGTCTCTTTTGGCTTCAGTGATGGGTTCTCACTTATGTTTGTTTAATAGCTCCAGTAGCATTCATGCAATATTAATTCATTTCCATAAACCTTTTATCAGTTTCCTGAGCTGCACTGACTCATCGAGTGTTTAAAAAGGAACATATTGTTTCATGTTTATTTTAAATGGCATAAGGATAAGCCAGACAAAAGATCAAGTTAGTTTTCCTGGACTCTTCTTTTGCAAAGCTAGACCTTTGCAGGGTAAAGTAACTTAGGCATTAGGTGTCACTTATTGCACTCCTGATACGTAATTACCTCTATATTACAGTTGGAGGGACTGGCTTTTTCACCCATCTAAAATGCTTAGAGCTTGAAGGCTTGTGGCTAAAAACTTGATATGGAAGTTGGTTATGATTATGATATGTAGACCCTAACAGAAAATAATCTGGCATGCTCTAAGCTTGGAAATGCTGCCTCCTCAACAAATGCTGGTAAGCTGCTAGAGATGCCAAAGGAAGCAAGTAACTTCCTAATTAAACAAGATATATAGACAGGAAAAGAATAATATAGGGAATAGGATTTGAAATGAATGTATGTGTTGTGACACTGTGGGTGAAGGTGGATATGGCATTCACATGTTCACATGAGGTTTTGCTGTCTGAGCTAGAAGTTTAAGCAAACAGGTTTGCCTGTGTGTACTTTTATTTTCTTAACTGTATGCCTAGATGTGTTTGTATGAAGAAAAAAAAAAAAAGCACCATAGGAATTTTCAGATGATGTGTGGGACAGAGATCCTTCACTTATCACAGAATCTCAAGGGTTGGAAGGGACCTTAAATGATAATCTAATCCATCCTTGAACACTCCTTGTATATATTAAACCTACTACATAGTTATATATTAAACCCAGTACAGTCCAATAAGTGGGAATATGTCATCTTCTGTTTTGCACCTGAAGAGATAGCTTAGCTTAGCTTCCTTGTTGGAAGGTTAAAGAAAACATAGCTCTCAAGCAGTAAAGCAAAGAATAGTTCTTATTTTTTTTGTATAAAATCATGCTATTGAATTCTGGTAGTGTCACTGGGAAAGACACTATGTGGTATAGATAAAAGCATTCATTTCAAAATAACCATCCCTTATTGTTCTCATCTCTCCCTTTATTAAATCATTTGAACTGCTAATTTAGAAGGGTTGCATTCTTTCCTTTAGGTTTGATCTCTTGATATTTTGCTTCAGAAAGAAGCTTTGTGTTATATTCATGCATGGATAACGTGATATCTTTGCTCCTTATCAACAGAGCTTTTATAAATCAGGGCAGTTTTATTTATGAAAGATGTTGTGGCTGCAAGCTGCCTTCTCACATGAAATCATAACAGGGTTCATGCAGACAGATCAGATGGTAGAAAACAGCTCTGTGAGGCCAACCAAGAAAGTTAATTAAATATAGTTGTTGGCGCAGTGTGCATCATTAAGTCAAGCCTCACTGACAACCGCTAAACTTCTCCTAGGAAGACACAGTGTAACATCTGCAGTAGTGTTTGAGGATACTGTGCTTCTGAAATGCTGTCTTAACAGCTATGCACAGCTGAATCAATATTGCTTTATATATGCAAGCTGCACTTGTTAGGAGGGACTCAGGTTTGCACAGTATGTCAAAGGTGTCCAAGCATTGCAGTACAAAGTCGTGAGCTTTACCAAGTTTGACTGTCTCCAGATAGATCAGAATATTAATATACTTTTTTTTTTTTTCCCCTCAGTTACAGAGCTCCTTGAGCACTTGGAATATAAGTGATTGTATGTGCTGGTGGTGAGCCATAAATGGTAACATGTGCTACAGATGATAAGGGAGAAAAGTCAGGATCTCTGAAATGGTTTCTTGAACTTAATGTGTTACACTTTGAGGTTTTCCAGATCATTGCCTAGTGGGATGGAATTAGGAGGAGATGCACCTCAGCATTGTTTAGCTAACAGATGTCTGCAGTTACATCTGTGTTTGCAAGGCACTGCTCTTACAAAAGCTGTCGAGGTTTTTGTCAAGTAACAGTATAAATCTGTGCCAAAGCTTCTCAGTAAGCACCAGTGCTTGTTATAACTAAACTCAGACTTCTGAGGGATAATGCTGTTGTTTTATTGTGTGTACAGAGGATTTCTGTGCTTTCCAAGGATGTGAGACTTTTTCACAAATAACCTAAGTCCTCATACTTCCCTCTGTGATAAACCTGATGCCATTTCTGCCAAACCTGAATTTGGAGGTAAATGAGAATACAGGTATGTTTGGAGTGAAAACCTGACCAGATATTTAAATGTAAGAATTTACTTTTAATGGTTCTTCTGTAGTAGTTCAAGGGAATCATGGTATTTTTCTTTCTTTCTTTTTTTTTTTTTTGTTAGACTTAAATACTTATGTAACATGTATTAATCTGAAATAAAGGACGAGTTAACACCTAAATGTTCTAGAGAATCTGTGGTTATAAGGATGGTGCCTTTAGTGACTAGTAATATGTTATATTACTTAAGGACTTCATACACACCTTTTGAAATAATTATGTGGAAATAAGCACTGTTTGCTTGGTTTTTCCCACACTTGTTCTCCACCATGTTATGTGACAGACATGTAACAAGAGCAAGCAAACAATCCAGAGTTTGCGAGGAAGACTCTTGTTTTCCGTTAGCCTGGGTGCTGCCTCATGCTAGTTCTTGCTTCCTCACATTTTACGGAGGTCTAAAGACATGTATGTTATTGACAGTGTCAGAGCTCTTCAGGATTAAAACATGAAAGAGATTCTGCAACACAACTTCTGTAACAAACAATGATAACACAAAATGAAAATGAGCAGGAGTTGGTCGCTGGAGGAATTTGAGGCTTTCTCAGCTTTGCTGCACCATACTGTTGCTTTGCAAAATAAATTGTACCAGCTCAGTTTCTAAACTGAGGGGATCTGGTTGGCTATTGACTATATACAGCATTCATTAACATGAACTCTTTCAACATTGATGCTGACTGTTTCTGAGCTATTTGAGGTAAAAGCATTGTGAAGAAATAATATTTTAGTCTTGCTACGAGGTCAAAAATGCCAATGCAGTGATGACTTCTATTGCATTACCTTGCAATAGAGTGTGGTGCTTGCTTTTTCTCTTCCTTCCTTGAACATCTCCTTCCCTAGAGATGTTCAAAACCCACCTGGACTAGTTCCTGTGTGACTTGCTCTAGGTGGTCCTGCTCTGGCAGGGAGGTTGGACTAGATGATCTTTTGGGGTCACTCCTAACCCTTAAGAGTCTGTGATTATGTGAAGAAAAGGCCTATCTATTTTCCAAACTATGTTTGTGTCTTGTTTTTTGTCTTAATGTGGTGTGAAAATAGCCTGTGTGAGGTAGTGGGGTAGAAGTGTTTAGCACAACTGGCATTAAAAATGGAATGATGATCAAAGGTAGAAGCTTCTATCTTCTCATTAGGAAAACATGCTCAGCATGATAATACAACTATGGTAATCCACTCTCCCAACTATCCCTAAAAGGCTTACTGTGGGTTTTGTTGAAGTGTTGTTTTGGTTTTTTTTTCTTTGTGTGTGTGTTTGGTTTTGGTTTTGTGTGTGGTTTTTTTGGTTTTGTTTTTTTTTTTTTTGTGGAGAATAATAAGTTGTAGCTTCTGCAGGGAATAAAACCATCACTCAGACTTTGCTGACAGCCTGCTGTTCAGCACCATGTCAGAGGCAAGTATGTACATCTATAAGTCTACCACTAGCCATAGGTAATCATTCATATTCCTGTGTCCTGTGCTAGTAAATAAGTCTTGGAGCTGCTGAGTGTTGCATTGTGTTATTTCATGTGGACAGACCTTCTTTTTTCTTACACCTCAGGCAAGAACTAGGCAGGATATGTACCATTCAGGGTAACTTTGAAAATGTATTAGATGTTTCATGGAAAACATATGATGCATAATCATGTGTCTTATTAGTGTGTGGTGGACCCATTTGTTAACACTTTTAGGGTAGGCTATGTAGCTGCTTGTTGGCCCATCTCTTGGATGTGTTCAGAGATGTTCAATGGTGTTACTTGTTTTTCTGAGTATAACGAAGCAATGAAATGGTAACATCTGGGAGACCATGGAAAAGTACAGCCTATTTGAAAAAAGGCGTTAGAGGCTTTCAGTGAAATTTCTGCCTGATGAATCATGAAGCCTGGAAAGGACAGTGTGGTCTGTAGAGAAGAGAACACCAAGGGATAATGTTCTGTCAATGAGGTGGAAAGCAAATGAATCTTGGCTTGGAGTGACACTTGGAGCAGTGTGAAAATCCATCATATTTTTTTTCCTCTCAACTTAAGGGGCATTTGAAAGTGTTATGGTTTACTTTCTGATAAAGATGTTTGAGTTGTGGCTTTTGATAAATAGAGTAAAAGGTAGGTGTTTATTTTGTCATTAAATTGTTCACATCCACTAAAAAATAACCAACCCCTCCCCTGCATGAATACATCTGTGAACAAAGAATAGTAATAAAAACTGTAAAAGCAAAGGAGAAATGTAATTGGTGACTTGTCAGTGAAGACCCACAGCAATATTGAAATTATTGGGCAACTCTAAATTTGAATTAGATGATTTTTTTTTCCTGGTGTATCTTTGTACTTAATATGTTGATTACTTGCAAATGTGTAATTCCAAAAATGAAGTGTAAAACTTTGGATCTACTTGCTTGTTTGGGGCTTCAACTAATCTCTTTTAGATAAGAAAATGCAATGTTTGCCTTTGTCCCCCTGAGTATCAATATGTGAATATTGTATTTGACACAGGTAAATGCTACTTCACTATCAGATTAACTGCTGTTGTTAATTATCAAGGTACTTTATTAATTACTGTAGACATTAACAGAGTGTCTGAAAGAGGACAGACTAGAAAACTTTGAACATATTTAATGCCTGAGAAAATGTTATGCTGCTTTAAATAATCTTACTGTCCTTTTCAAAACTTCAGTAATCTTGTCTAATAGTACATTTGCATAAAATACAGGTTCGTGAATAAGACTTCAAAATGTACAGTTTTACAAGACCATTAATGAATGACTCCTGAACCTTCACTCCACCTATGTGAATTTTCTTGGGTGTGTGGGAGGCTAAACTGTGGATTTCTTAAACATCTCCTGAATAGCATTCTTTTGGATATTTCCTTACAGTTACAAGTTACATGCTTGCTTTCTTTTTTTCCCACAAGAATTCTGCCAAAAACCCTTCTCCTTATTTGCTGACCAGACTGAGCATTGGTTGCCTGATCATCATTTAGTGAACACTGTTTTGTTGCAAGCTTCGTAGTGTTTGACAAGCTATAATAGGTATTTGACTCTCAATCTGCCTTTAGGTAGTAAACCTATGGAGGGAGCGAGGGGAAAGTAGTTTACAGTGAGGAATGTTATGGTCCTGGCTAAGTAACTTTTCAAAGAATATGCAAACTGAGTAGCAAAACCTTTTAATTTGGATGACCTCGGAAAACCTGCCTCAGCAGAGCAAAACTGATTACAATTTCTGCAAGACAGTGACTTTTTTTGTTTGAAGATCACTTGTACGTGAAAATACATTCAGCAGTAACTAACATCCATCACTTCATATGAGCAGCTAAGGAGGAGGGAATCAGTGTATAATATTCTAAACGTATATACGAACTTGCATCTCATAAAAACCATAAATATATATCTGAAAATAATATTCAGTTACTGTGATTCATCAGAACAGATGAACTGAACAGAAACAGTTGCTTTTCTTTTAAAAAAATGCTTCTAAATAAGGAATGTAGAAGCTTTATTGCAAGTTGAGTACCTATTACCTGAGGTTTTTAATTTAGGATGCATTGTGTCTAAACATTCATGCAGAGAGAACTAAAAAAATAAATACTTTCTCTTTATTCTGATGCTTTGAACAAATTCTCTGTAATAGAACAAAAAAAAAAAGAAAATCCTTTCTCTGTTCACTATGTCCTCAGTTAATAAATAAGAACTATATGAAAGTGAATTAATCATAGCACTGTTGATTAACAGGTAGAGAACTGCTAATGAAAAGTCATTCTCCATTATAAGTTATCTGAAGGCTTTAATTTAAGTGGAATTTTCTTTCATGCTCTACAACCTCCATGGCAACAGCAACAAAAGCTACTGTGGAGGTAGAAAGAACAATAAATACATTTTATGGTCCCAAACTTTTTAATTTACTCCTTTACATAAATAGCTTTGACTGCTGCTTTGCATAACTTGAGCAATGTTTGGTTGCTTTTGCTGCTGTGTCACTGTTCCTCCATTGCCCGAAGGTAGGAGCAACATGATTTAAGAAGGTTAGTAACAGCAGTGGAAGAGGAAAAAATATGTTTAATGTTCAGACTAAACTTTTGGAGAAGAGATGTCTGAAAAAAAAGAAAATGTTTTGGTTTTTAATTTAATACTGCAAACATTTGTGTAAGTATTGAACTGGCAATATTATGACACCTTTGAAAACGTATATCTATTTTATTCTGTATTATCTTAGCCCATTTAAGATTGTACTTAGTTTTTTGCCTGCAATATCTCACTGACTCTTGGAGATTAGGCTTGTATCATCATAGATTATTATTTTTTTTCCTGGAAGTGACAGGTATGACTTCTGAGCAGTTGCATACTATACAATTTTTTAATGGCAATGTCTTTTGTTAGTCTTCTGTGTCTGTGATTGAGTTGTAATTGATTCTTTCTCTATGGTGAAAATGAGTTATGTTATCCAACCAGAAACCATATAATCTGCTGGTAGCAGGGTTTAAAAAAAAAAAAAAAAGAGATAGAGTTGAAAACTGAGGAGGCTCTCTCCTTTCTCTTGAGTCTACATCATGCTGATGTATCTCTGTTCTGGTGAAATTCAGATAAATAATATATTAGTTGTAGACTGGCAATTAGATGGATGGACATGGTAGTGTAATTAGCAATAGTTTCTTAGTTTATTGGACTCTTACAGATGACAATCTACAATACCCAATCACAGTGAAAGCAGTTTAAATGGATTGTGGATTTCCAAAACAAGAGATATTCGTTTCCTTTGGAGGTGGAGTGGTTTTTGGGATGGTAGTGTTTTAAAATTTTAATTAATTTTCTAGCTTTAAGTAATAAACCTGCTTCTTGTGTTAATTGTGACTTGAAACCCCTAAACCTTTCAAAATCATAATAGGCTTCTGTTATTCTGACTTCATCTCTTTCTAGGATGTTGCTTCATTTCCCTTCAATGTTGATCTTCAAAGCTGAAGATGTAAAGATTTAGTAGACTTCTATAGCATCTAAGAGTTTCTACTTTACTGACAGCCTACCTTAATTGTAATGGAGTTTTGCTGACAGTATATGCCAGGTGTTTCCTCTTGAAGTTGTACCTATAATTGTGATTACTTATGTGTTTGCTGAATGATTGTGTTCTAAATATTTGATTGAGGTAATCATAGAATCACACACTGCCCTTCTAATACACCCCAGGATGCCATTGGCCTTCTTGGCCACGAGGACACATGCTCATCCTGTTGTCTACCAGGTCCATTTCCCCTAGACTACTCTCTAACAGTTCATTTCCCAGGCTGTACTGGTACATGGGGTTATTCTTTCCCAGATGCAAGACTCTACACTTGCTATTGTTGAATTTCATTAGATTTGTCCCTGCTCAACTCTCCAGCCTGTCCAGGTCTCGTTGAATGGCAGCACAGCCTTCTGGTGAATCAGCCAGTCCTCCCAGTTTAGGATCATCAGCAAACACACTGACAGTGCCTCTGTGCCTCATCAAGATCATTAATAAATATATTGAACAGCACTGGTACCAGCACCGATCCCTGAGGGACTCCGCTAGACACAGGCCTCCAACTAGACCCTACCCTATTAATCACCACTCTCTGCCTTCTTCCCTTCAACCAATTAACAACCCACCTCACTGCCTGATCAACCAGCCTATGCTTTCTTAGTTTTGCTGTGAGGATGCTATGGGAGACAGTGTCAAATGCTTTACTGAAATCAAGATAAACCACATCCACTGCACTACCACTGTCTATCCACCTGGTTACATCTTCATAAAAGGCTCTCAGGTTGGTCAAACATGACTTCCCCTTGGTAAATCCATGTTGATTGTTACTAATGACCCTCTTGTCCTTTAAATGCCTGGAGACAGCACCCAGAATATGTTCTATCACGTTTCCAGGGATGGAGGTGAGACTGACTGGTCTTGTAGTTACCTGGCTCCTCCTTCTTGCCCTTTTTGAAGACTGGAGTGACATTTGCTCTCCTCCAGTCCTTTTATTTTTGTGCTTTTTTTTTTTTTTTTTTAAACTGGTGCCTATACATCAGGTGTCACGATTTTAGGTAGCTGCAGATCTCCTCATTGTGTGGAGCTGCATCTTCAAGCAGAGAAATACTTTCTAATCACACAAAAATACAAATCTCTTCCTTCTTTGGAAGGCTTACAAGGATCAATTTATAGAGGTCTCCTGCAGGATACTGGGGACCATGGTTACAGGTTCCTGCATGCATTATAGAATTGGAAATGTTAGTTCTTATTCTCGAGATAGATACCTGGGATAATCTCTGCCCTTCCCATGACAGCTGGTCATCTCTCAGTAACATGGGGAAGAATCATGCAGCCAGGAGACAAGCAGGAAGGGGTTTAATCCTGTTGCATATAGTTTGGGAAGCTTACTTGGATGTCAGTATATGCACCACAGAGGAAGTATTTGAATTAAAAGAAAATATTTATATCTCTATCTACAGAGATAATGTCCAATTTCCTGAGGCTGAAAATTGTACATAAGTAAATGGCTATGAACTGCCTCGTTTTTGAAATGTTGAAAAATTTAGCCCTATCCTCAGCTTATAGCCCTGTGGCTGTTTTATATGTTTCAACTATGCAGGGATTGCTCTGTAGTCTGTGAACTCTTAGCTGACTCTTTCAGTGGAAAAAATAGCACATTACAGCTGAATAAATAATGACATAGTATAAAGCTACTCCATTAAAGGAGGAGAGGAGAAAAAAAAAGTAAACATTGTGATAACTCATCTGTTCTATCAAAGATGATTATGATGTGTGAGGTTTTTTTCAGTGAAAAATGCAAATTAATGCAGGTCACTGATTTTTAAAAAGTATTATCCTTTGCTAGACAAGGAGATTTTGTAGCCAGTCTAACATACTTGCAGAGGAGCAAAGCCATATGTTACTGCAGCAGAGCTGTCCTTCGGCTTGAATAAAATGAGAGTGTGAAATTTTATTGCTTTGGGTGTTAATACTGGTTATAATCAAGATGAAACAGAATTATCTACAGTATCAATGTGGGAGATACTGCAGTTCAAGTGGCAATGATTTCATAGGGGGACAGATTTATTTCTGCTTGTTTACTGTCTGTGCCTTTGAGCCTTGTTTTTTGCACAGATAGATATGTGCTTTGCAGAGGTCTATGAGTTTTGTGCACAGAGTGGCTAACTCCCCCTGTGAGCAGCATCTTGGAAAGATCTTACACAGTTGCTCTTGGAGAGACTGTGAAGCATATTGATTAGTGACCTTTTTTATGAAGGTGGATGAGAATCTGAGTGGGGCTTTATCAACTTGTAATTTTGTCTTTTGCTGTTAATATCTAAATCAACTTCAGCCTCCACTAGAGAATGCATTTCTTTCTGGCAAGACTATGAGATACTTTGACTTCAGATGCTCCTTACATCATTTAGTGGAGGAGACAGGGTCAGCAAATGTAGTGATTTCATTCTTTTTTCAGCTAGGCCGCATAAGACTTAGGTCTCTGTAGCTCCTCATCTCAGTGTTGTTTTCCCATGTTTGGCCACACCACCCTCACCATCCTGAGCAGAGTCTGACTGTGACATGACACCTTTTCTTTAAAAATTTTTCTTCTTGCCACAGCCTGGGAAGCCCTGTGTGAGCAGCATTTACTGCTTAAGGGAAAGGAAGCCAATTTATTTGTTTGTTTGTTTTGCAAATGGAGTGTGAGGATATTGAAACAATGCTGAAAGAGGGAAGAGATACTTCAGCACTGTAGAGAGAGCCTGGAGGCATGTGAGAGAAGGAGGAAGGAAGGGAATCCCAAAAGTGGTAAAAGGCTAGGGACACCTTGGCTCCCCCAAGCTCTCCTTCCCATCTGCACCCTCACACCCTCAAATATTCTTTCCCAGTGCGCCTCCTAAACTGAAATTCAGTCTACTAGGCAAGGAAAGAAGCCTCAGTGTTGGGTGGGGAGCAGACATGACTCTGGATGCTTTCTGAAAAGGACACATATGGAGAAAGCATGATGCCGGAGAGTTGTAGAGCCAGTGCAAATACATTATTTTTGCTTTTTCAAGACTGGGATGAAGAGGTCAACAGTGGGCCAGGCTCTCAGATTAACTTGCCTGTTCTCTTCTGCAGCACCCAGTTGTGTCAAAAGCATGGAAGTTGTTTAGCAGATCCTCACAGAGAAACCTTGCACATTGTTTCTTTTGACACTCCCTCTTACCTCCCCTTCCATCCCTAAATCTGTTACAAAACCAAAGTAATATTAATGTCAAGTATTTTTCTTTAGGTTCAAAGTAGTCCTCCATACATCTTGCTGTGCTAGGTCTTGACTTTTGAGTCAAGTTTCAGGTTATATTAGTAGCTTAAGGGTTTCTAAAAGCTTATATAAACCTGAGAGATATGTAATGTTTTGGTAAAGCTACACTTCACCGGGAATTTTAAAGAGAAAACTGTAAAAACTAGTACTTAATAGGATTTATTTTATACATAACTAAAATGTAAATACTGTTCGATGTAGGCAGGCTTTGACTTTTATATTTTAATCAATCTATATTTTATTATAGTTTAAAAATGTAGAAAATAATTTATTTTCATCTTTTAAATATCATATTTACTTTTAAAGTAGGAAATTTTCCTTTTTTAATGAGGAAAAAAGACAAAGCTCTTGAGGAAGAATAATTTATAGAGGTGGTTGCTAATTTTATTAGATGTCTCACTGTTTGCTCATTTGTGTCAAGAATGCTTGTGTGAAGAAAAAGCTAAATGTCTTGGTTTACTTGAGGATTTAGCTTCAGTACTAGAGGTCTGAAAGATTGATGCAAGATACAAGATGTAATGAGAAGTAAATTTCTTTTCTTGGATCTTCCATATCCTTTTGAGACCTTGTTCTTATAGAATATGAAGTACAAAAAAATAAATTGTTTGTCTCAAAGACAAACTTATGAAAGAATATGCCAGAAAAGGCTGTAAGACACAGCACTTGCATGAGTGTGTCTTGTTCCATAGGTGGTGTGAGAATTCAATTATTTGGGTTTTTTTTTTTTGTTTATTTTCCCTTGTCAGTCCAAAAAGCAAAAACTCTGTGATGAGTTGATGTGATTGGAATTTAGTAGCTCCTACCTGATATTTCTGAGCAGTTGAGAGTCTTTGTCACCAGTGCTGAGTAAAGCCAGTCAGCAGGGGTAGTGAGTTAAAACGCCTGACTACTTCTATTAATCAAACAGGTTTAGTCTGTTAGTGTTGTCTTGCCCTACCCAACAGTGGCTCAATGGTAACTGGATGAATTAGCTAATCTCCAAATTCCTTTGCTATTTGCTTTGCCTGATGCATTAGCTAGGTTGCTAAGTTAGGATGAAAGGTGTGAGCAGTGTATGGCTATTAGCTGAACAGGCTCAAGCGACAACCCCACAATGTCAGAGTCATAACTTGAAACTAATGCAGAGAGGGGCATAACTGGAGAAATCTAAGCTATGATTCTGAAAAGAGAATTACCATTGTTTTAGTAGTAATGTGGTCTGTCGGGAATTGTTGCCAATGTGGCATGTGGAATTGTGGATGGATGCCATAAAGATAGCTCCATCAATTTTACGGGAAATTCTGAATGAACAGATAAAGCCAGATGCCAAGTTCTATTCCAGAATTACCTAATAGCCTTCTCTGTGTGCCCATCTTTATTTCAGTGGGAGACCATGTTAAATTAGTAAACAAGGACATTACAGAGTGAACTCACCAACAACTTTTAGTCTAAAAATATTTGCTTTCTCTGAGGTAAGCTTGAGTAACAATAAGGTGACTTGAAAATTATTTTTTAGTGCTGGATTTGAAATACGTGATATCCACTTTCATTTTGTTCCTGTGAGAAAATTGAATCATCAGATATAGTGGCATTATGCATGATGGAAAGGAAATCCAAAGAAATTTTTTTCCCTGAGATTAGTCTGAGAGTGCTAGAAATACTAGTTAATATGCCATATATTCAGCCATATACCTTTTCCCATTAAAATTAGTTGTCAGAGAATGGGAGAGGATCAGTGAAATTGGTGTGCAAAAACAAGGAGTAATAACGTAATGGGATGTGGAAAATGGATGGATTCAGGACTGGTTTTGTTAATAGTAGAGGTAGCAAATCATAGCTGCAGAAGATTGAGAGAATCTGATAGGACTGACAGATACAGTAGAGAAGAAAGAGCAAAAATATCAATGCTTAGAAATGTAATTCAAGTTGGCAAAACTTGCACTGTTTCTATGTGAACACTTGCAACTTTGCAAATCTTTGCTGTTTAGAATTATTCAGCATCAACAAATGGCAGCTGATACTTCTTTGTTTAAAAGTATTTGGGTTCTCTTAGTGAGGCCACTCTTACACCAGGAAAAGAATTGTAAGTTTTCTAATGTCTTAGAAGTAACTTGTTGAAATGTGATTATTTTTGCCTTGTGGCATGCCACCTGTCTTACTGCAATGTTAGTGTGTACCTGTAAGCAACATAAACATGGTCAAAAACATATTAAAATTTGTCCTCCTACTATGAAAAAGAAAAGTTAATTGTTTGTTATCCACAAACTGTCAAGTCTGCCTTGTTTCTGCTATTGTGGCCAGAATGTCCCTTTGAAATCTTAAACCATGTTTGAGACTCTTGGTTGCTCTCTTCAGCTTCTAGATGCTTCTTCCACAGCCTCCCTGGCACCTTCATCAGCAAAAGCAGGTAGCCTGCCTCTTCTCAGGAGTCAGAAATATAACTAATGTGGAAAAAAAAAAAAAAGCGCTTACCCTTTTCTGTTCCAGGACTGTTGTGACTGGAATGTCTGGCTCAGAGTGTCTGTGGATGATGCTGACAAGGATGATGTGGGTCTCACTTTCTAGTGGGTACCCCACAACAGTCCTGTCTTGTGTAGGTTGTGTAGTCAGTAGGCGCTAGAACGGAGAAGGTTGCCTGTTGCACTGCAGTCAGACTAGATACGTACCTTATCAAAACCTGTCTTGATGTGTGCTTCTTGCTTTCATCCCAGCAATACCATAGGTCCAGCTGAAGTCTCCTTGTTGCATTCAGGAAGATTGTGGTATATACCAGGAAACATATGCTACTAAACAGGTGGCAGAAGGGAGCAAGATGTTCCCCCCAGGCTTTCAGTATGCTTGGAGAGATGGTGGAATAAGATGATTATTAAGCTGGGGTGTATCTTCTGCTTGGCCAGAGGTATGTTTATGTTGGCCAGGTGTCTTTTGTGCAAACAGAAAATGATCTGCTAGAGGCTGTTTTGTACAGTTCTAGATCCTCCAAAATCCACGAGCACAGAGCTACCATGATACTGAGATTTAAACCCAGCTTAAAGAGTGCATCCTGCCCTTCATGCAGCTTCATATCCTACTAAGGATCTCTTCCCAGATGATCAGAAAATCCATAAGTAGGAGCACAATCTTCATTTCTTCTCTGGGGGGAAGGATCCTTATCTCCTCCTGATCCAGTGAAGGCCCCGAATTACAGCTTGGATATGGTAGTGTAATTGTTGGGCAGGGCTGAGTTTGTGCTGGGAGGCGGTCTTGTGGCTGCAGGCGTGAATTTGACTAGTGAAATTCTTCTGTGTTGTGCCCAAGGCTGTGCTGCTAGTGGGAGACTTCTCACAGCCCTGAGTGATCCCTGCCAAGCCTGTGATGTGGCTTTGTGAAACTCTGCCGTGGCTGGAGCATGCCCACAGCATGAAGCCATTGTAGCTGTGTGGAATATTTTTCCCCAGGGCCTATCAGTTAAGAACAGAGCAGAAGTGGCTTTTTTTTCCTCCTTTTTTTTTAAACATGAAACTGAAAATCTCCAAATAAGACTTGCTGATTGTGCTTTGGGAGCATAATTTGGATCCTAACTACTGAGAGTCAATCAACCATTATGTCCCTTTTGGGGAAAAGTTCTGATCCTTCTTCCCTTCTCCTGTATATATGTAGGGTTTATTTTGCTGCAATACAATCAGAGATGCAGGAATAAGGAAGGTTCTATTTTCAGAAAAATCTAGGGGATATACAGTGTTTATGTTCAAGAGTATAACTTTAACAAACTAATTTATTTTAAAGGAGAAATTATAGCAGTACTTGCTATCTGCAAAATGTACAGCCAAAATGACTTATTTTCTAATAAACATATACGTATATATAGAATAATGATGATCCTGTATGAGATGAGAGTACTGTCTGGGGAGTAGCTGCAGCAGCAGAGCTACCCTGTTTACTGTTCAGGTCTTTGACCTGCTTATTATATGACATTCTAAATAAACAGATGAATTTATGAGAGATTTCTAGGGATACTGCTGTTAAGGGTCTGTCAACACTTTTAAGTGTTTTGAATATATGAAAGCTCTATTTTAAGCATCTGCTAATCCTTCCTTAGTAACAGGCAGCACACAGCCTTGTATAATCAAAATATTAAATTTTATTTTATATGAAAAATAGTTGCAAATAGAACTAGAGGAACTCAAAATGCTAAAATATATTAATTTTACCCATAATTAAGACACTGTACTTTCAACTATGCATAGATTTACAGTTTATAATATTTTTCTGGGCAGTAGTAGAGGGGAAATGAAATGTTTCAGCAAAACGCCATGTTCTGCAACACAATTATTCAGTTGGTTTTGATTTTTATTTGTTTTTTACTATGAGGACTACTTTTGTTGAAAGGGAATCAGTGTAGCAATACTGTTGTATTAAAAGAAATTTGAGAGGAAATTGACTTCCCATAAAATTTAAAATAGCAGACAGTCCTCCCCCAGAATTAATTACTCTCTCCTCCTGTCCCCTTGCCTTGGTCCCTCCTTGAGTTCTGACCTTTTTTTTTATTTTTCCCCTCTGAATTAATGCAGCTCTCTCTCTTGACTGTTCATAAACGTCTCCCTCTTGTACCCTGCTGAGGCACAGGAAACAAGTGCAAAAGTGGATCATACAGAAGCCACAGCCAAGGACCTAGAGATGTCCCGAGAATGTCATTTAAAGTGTGATGAGAAGTAGGGCTGATCAGAAAGCACATTTCATAGCCTGAGACATGAGGTAATTCCTGAAATTTCTCAAGGGGAATTTTGAAACTCAAGTTTTAAAACCACAACAAACCAGCCCCCTCTTCCCAAAACTAATACAGCATCTTGGTTCAGTTATTCAAAAGAAGACTGTTTTATCTGGGGATTTTGTTTGTTTGTTTGTTTTTTCTATTGAAAAGCAACCTGTTAGAAGGTGGCTGTGGAGCTGGGTTCTTAAAGCCAGGATTGCTACAGCATAATGGCAGTGTAAATAGCCTTAACTTTTTTATGCTTCATTGGTAACTGGAGCAAGTGGTAGCTGGTAAGTTCTTTCATTACATAATGTGGTTGACAGTTACACATGCAGTATAGCAGGGCAAGCCTCTCAGTAATTGAGACACCTTAGGAAGTCTGTAGATAGCTTCATTTTAGTACTAATGTGTTATTTATTGGTAAGTCAGCATGAATAGGTTTAAATTACTTTGATATAACACTGTGCTGACCCTGCTTATATCATAGATGAGCAGATGGTATGAAAACATTCTGTACTTATGCCAGAGAAAGGCTAGGAGACTGAAAAGTAAACCTTAGGCTGAAAGTCTTGGGCATGATGAACTCACTTTTAACATCCTTGAACGAGCTGGCTGCCCAGGCATCGTGACTATGCAGCACCTTTCCTGAGGAGCAGCAAGTCCTGCAGAAGGCACCAGCTTACAGGCAAGGAACTGCCTTGCCAAAATAGCTGGAAAAATAGATGATGAGCTGTGACTGGTATGTAATAGTGTTGAGAAGTGGATTCAGAAGGGTTACAGGTCATTTGGGCCTGACCCTTACTATGCATTATTGTCCTTTTGTCTGCTCACAGTTGAATCTGGGAAAGCCAAGGAGTGTCCTGCTGAGACAGGAAGGTTTGTTCATCTTGATGTAGTAATTGAGTTTTGGGGTTTTGAGGAGAGGATTTAAGTTGATGCTTTTTTTATTAGCTGTGTGCAGTACTAGAGATAAAAATGCAGTTCTCTGACTAGAAGTCAGGTGCTAGGAGAGCACAAATATAGTATAGAAATGAGTTACTTAATTCATACAAACACAAGTATGTAACAGGACAGGTTTCTGGCATGCCTGTGTATTGCTCGGGTGTATGCCAGCACAAAGTTATGCCAAGTATACACCTTATCAGCAGATATAGTGTCATAATTAGATATCCAACTGAAATCACATACAGAGCTGCAGGAGGATATTTACTGCTAAAGCGATGGATATTTTAACCTCTGCTTATACACACTCATTTATGACTGTATCTCTTAGATGCTATAGTGGGAATTCACAAGGAAGTAATACTTGAATTCACAAAAGTTTTTATTGAGCTTTCAACTATACTGTGAATGGAGAAACTTACAGGGATAAAATACTCTGCCATAGCATATGGGTACAAAGGACTGGCTTTAGCAGTGTAACCTTTGTAAGTGCTATTCTTAGGTGCTTGACCTTGCAGATAGAATTTTTAGGTGTAATTTTGTGTTTCTGAGAAATGCTTTGAGAAGCCATAGCAGTCATATTATCATCTAATGGAGTCAATGCTTTAATTTGCAATGCTTGCTCTTTTAGTAGAATAACGCTTTTGAACTAAACGTAAATGCCTCACAGGTGGTGTTCCCATCTTGCTTCATAAATGACTGTACCTCTGAGGATTATAAATCATTTAATCATCTAAGTCTTTGGTTTCTGTTTACTGGAGAGAGTGGAAGAAGCATATTAATAAATGAAAACAGTGCTATGCAGATCTCAAAATTCCTTAGCTTGGTGATGAAAACACCTTTTGGAAAGGCAATTGTCACAGCTATGTGGTGTGTCTAAAACTGGAGATGTTTTAAATCATATAATTGTTTGGCCAGAAAGGACCTTTAAGACTGAGTCTAACCACTAACCTCACACTGCGAAGCCACCACTAAACCACATCGCTCACAACCTCATCTTCACAATTAGTTGACTAAGTAAGTCTTCTCAGAGGTGATTTTTAGGGTGCAGTTTACCATGTTTAAGCCATCTAGATCACCATGGAGTGATTTCCATCTCTTCTCCCTCCTCAGCTACAAGCACCCGCTGGTTTCATGGTGCCAGATCTCTGAATTTGCTTGGTTTAAGAGCTGTTGTTTCAGATCTGCTTGGGTTTCAGTAAGTTTTCCTGATGGATAAGTAACATGACTGCAGAACTACATGAGAAAGAAAGGCATCCTTAGCAGACTGTCTATGGGAAAGAGACCTGTGGTATTTGCTGTCAGTGATTTTTTTATTATTATTATCTATTTATTTTATTTTTTTTTCCTCTCTTATGATGCAAAGCAGCTTCCTCATTAGCTCAGCTCCAGAACTTGATTTCGGCCCCCTTTCTTCCATATTCTGGGCATTTCAGTTGGCCTGTCTCTCACTGCAGAGGGATCTTTGCCACAGCCTCTATTCTCACGGTTCTGCAGCCTAATTTGAAATGTTGGAGTTCAATGAATTTTACTAGACTGCCTTCTTCCTAGAGTAAACTTGTCCTTTTAATGATGGCATTAGGGAATAAGTAGTTGTAGTATTAAAAAATAAATCTACCTATGGAAATAAAAATAAAATAAAATAANTGGGTACAAAGGACTGGCTTTAGCAGTGTAACCTTTGTAAGTGCTATTCTTAGGTGCTTGACCTTGCAGATAGAATTTTTAGGTGTAATTTTGTGTTTCTGAGAAATGCTTTGAGAAGCCATAGCAGTCATATTATCATCTAATGGAGTCAATGCTTTAATTTGCAATGCTTGCTCTTTTAGTAGAATAACGCTTTTGAACTAAACGTAAATGCCTCACAGGTGGTGTTCCCATCTTGCTTCATAAATGACTGTACCTCTGAGGATTATAAATCATTTAATCATCTAAGTCTTTGGTTTCTGTTTACTGGAGAGAGTGGAAGAAGCATATTAATAAATGAAAACAGTGCTATGCAGATCTCAAAATTCCTTAGCTTGGTGATGAAAACACCTTTTGGAAAGGCAATTGTCACAGCTATGTGGTGTGTCTAAAACTGGAGATGTTTTAAATCATATAATTGTTTGGCCAGAAAGGACCTTTAAGACTGAGTCTAACCACTAACCTCACACTGCGAAGCCACCACTAAACCACATCGCTCACAACCTCATCTTCACAATTAGTTGACTAAGTAAGTCTTCTCAGAGGTGATTTTTAGGGTGCAGTTTACCATGTTTAAGCCATCTAGATCACCATGGAGTGATTTCCATCTCTTCTCCCTCCTCAGCTACAAGCACCCGCTGGTTTCATGGTGCCAGATCTCTGAATTTGCTTGGTTTAAGAGCTGTTGTTTCAGATCTGCTTGGGTTTCAGTAAGTTTTCCTGATGGATAAGTAACATGACTGCAGAACTACATGAGAAAGAAAGGCATCCTTAGCAGACTGTCTATGGGAAAGAGACCTGTGGTATTTGCTGTCAGTGATTTTTTTATTATTATTATCTATTTATTTTATTTTTTTTTCCTCTCTTATGATGCAAAGCAGCTTCCTCATTAGCTCAGCTCCAGAACTTGATTTCGGCCCCCTTTCTTCCATATTCTGGGCATTTCAGTTGGCCTGTCTCTCACTGCAGAGGGATCTTTGCCACAGCCTCTATTCTCACGGTTCTGCAGCCTAATTTGAAATGTTGGAGTTCAATGAATTTTACTAGACTGCCTTCTTCCTAGAGTAAACTTGTCCTTTTAATGATGGCATTAGGGAATAAGTAGTTGTAGTATTAAAAAATAAATCTACCTATGGAAATAAAAATAAAATAAAATAAAAAAATAAAAATAAAAAGTGCATTTCTATAAATCTGATTTTATAAATTGAAACAGAAAGCAAGCATAAAAATGAAATCTAGCTGTTAGGCAACAGCTGAGCTTTTTTGTTGATAAACAAGGTATTGGGTTAAACTTACTCTAATCTGAGAGAATGTGGATACTTAATATTTGCTACAAATAGATTTTTGGGTGGGAATTTTTTAGGATTTGGGGTGAGTTATGGAAAATGGAAGATACATAAATGGAATTCTTTTGAAATTCCTCACCTCATAAGTCTTAGTCCTGGAAGAAGACAAAACAATATGCACTATCTATGTAATGAGTGTTGGATTTGTGGCACTGCTTTGAAGGCTTTATGGGGATTCCAGTCTCTAAAAGCACATCCTGATTTTATTCAAAGAGTTTATCCAAAGGTGTAATTAAATTACATAACCATTTTGGTGTGGTTGACTCACTGTAAGGTGTGCTGTGTAGGAGGTGCGTAGCTACTTAGCTAATCCTTTTCTCTTATAATGAATAGGCTTGTAAAGATGTTAAGTTCTAGTTCAGAACTGGAACTTGCATGGATTGCAGCTTGTCCACAGCTTAGGCAACAAAATGGCCTTGAAAATTTGACCAAACTTCAAGTGAGACTTCAGTAGTGTTGGAGTAGGTAAATATATATCTTTAGACTGGATTTTATGGGTTCATTTGGTTTTGTAAGACAGTTTCCAGGGCAGCTTATTGGAAAGGGTTCAGGCTAATGTGTAGAGTTGGATGCCTCGTACTGGGAATGAAATGATAAACCAGTCTCTGTCCAGACTTTTGTGGATCTCACTCTTACCTACAACTCTATTCTAGTTGGGAATTTTACATGACATATCTTGGAGGGTGATTGTTTCCGTCCCTTAAAGGCTGGACAGGGCTCATTAGCTCACTTTGCCATAAACAAAAAGTCTTAATGTTAAGGGTCTTTAAACTCTGATATAATAATACAATAAACTCAAAGTCCAGGTCTCTGGGTCTGGAAAGTGCCCAGTTGTGCAAGGCCTTAAACTCTTGATGCCACTAGTAGACTCTGAGCCACTTCATAATAGGATAAGACACCACTTCTGAAAAATGATAAAGCTTGGCAGTTGTTTACAGGCTGGTAGTCATAAGGCTTCTTTGGAGTTACTTGTGCTTTTCTGAAATTAAGCCTATAATAACTTAAATAGTCTTGTTGGTAGTGCAGGAGGCAGCAATCCCAAGGCAGGACTCTTCTGGAGTAAAGGGTCAGCCTTTTTTCTTCCTGGTATTTTTTTATTTTTAGGGAAGTGTTTTTGTCAGAGATTATTTTCTGGCAATGGAAAGAAATTCAGGTGTAAAGTAACGTTATTATATTTAGCAAGCTTTGCATATTGAATGACCAGACATGGGAAACAAACAAAAAAAGCCCAAACTCTCAAGAAATATAAACACATACATATGTATATCTAGGAAAAAGGCATTTTCATTAAGGTATAAAAGCTCAGATTAAAGAAAAAAATTCACTTTGTAAATTATCCTTCCATTTTCAATGACGTAAGCTTCCATATTGTAGCTTTTTTTCTTATCAAACATACAGTAAAATGCTCAGGTTCACGCATAACTCAAGGGAGCAGGGATGACACTGAGCCAGAGCTTAGTTCTGCTTTATTGATAATAGAGCTGACAGTTAAAAACAAATCTACAGAATGCAGAATTACAGAATGTAATTGCAAATCCTTTAACCAAGCAGTACGCAGAACATCTGCAATGGAATTGGCACCTAAATTAAAGTTAAGCATTAGTTTAAGTTCTCAGAAAACAAATTAGGAAGCTAACTAGATCTGTAATTGCAATATAGATTGTAATGAACACAAAGCTGGACTTGGGAACTCATTTGTTTTTTAATTGAATAGTATAGTAAGCATGCTAACTTGCAGATATAGTACATTTTCATGGGAATAATCAACACATTCTGCATGTTTTGCACACTTGCATGTTTTCACTCTTTATATAGCTACAGTGGGAAGAAACTTCAGTCACGTAGTAGATGCAATAGAAGCAGCAGAGAAATGAGCTTACTTGTCTGCTTCCAATGGGCATAAAGAACAAAAGGACAGGGATTGGGAGGCTGCGGAAAGTATGAACAAAACTAAATAATAACAGTGTAATATCCAGGGTGCTGAATACATTGATGTGGGTATACAATTGTTAAAGCTAGAATGTGTGTCTATACAGCTTCTGTTGATTTTTCTTAATTTTTTGCTTCTTTTAATATATTTGTATTAAATATGTTAATTAAATTAGCTTAAATTAAAATACTAATCACATATTTCACTTCCTTAATACATTGAAATAATCTTTCCAGTAATGCAGAACGTAATTATTCTCTTGAACTCAGTGCTCTGTCTTGCCTTCCAATATCTCTTTGTGAAGGAAAAAACCCAAACCATCTGAAATATTACTGTTATTGTTCCAGGCATCATAATACCTTAAGAGGTTTAGGGGCACAGATCTGGTATAACTATTGAAAATCTAGCTATGGTATAAATTCATTTGACAACTAGATATGTATATCTCTTTGTTAAAAATAATGTGATAAGGTCAAAAGATTTTGAAGTAGAGCTAGCAGAGAAAATAGGAATATGCCTAGATTTGGCTCTGTTCTCAGAGTTGACCAGTGTCAAACTAGTCATGAACTGGATTTCAAAGCAGGACTTTATTCAGCTTAAAAAGCTTTATTCAGTTTTAACAATTTAGGAAAAAAGACAGAACTTCTTACCTAAAAATAAATTTGTGAATGATGCAAGAAGTGGAGAGAATGGGTTTTTGATGAAAACGTGACTGTTTCTGTGCTTTCAAGCACAAATAGTTTTGTTACACCCAAATGTGAAATGTACTTCTAGAAGGGGGCATGCCTGCTGTGCAAACCAAGAGAGGACAGTCTCCCAGGCAGCTCCTCAGTAATGGATATAGGTGGAAAAAAAAATGGATAGAGCTTTTTACTCTGGTATTATGGCAAGAAAGGTTAATGTAATTCATGGTCTGAGAACACAGAGTAACTTGGGGATGTGGGGGGGGGTGGCTTTGATTTAACTTCCATCAAGCCTAACGGTAAGGGCACTATAAGAATGTTGCATAAAACTTTCCTGCCAGTGTTTAAAGTTATTGTCAAAAATTGGAATGGAGACAGAAGAGAGTAGCTGAAAGGGTTTTAGATTTGAAATAAACCCATTAAGGTGTATGAGACTCAATTTGTTCAATTTCTCAAAGAGTATTGTGACTGTGGTGTGATAGTATTTTAATGTTCAGTAAATACTATGTACTAAGACCTCTGAAGCAGGAAGTCAGTCTTAATAGGAGCTATTGAGCAAAAACTGAATGTAGGTAAAGAGAAGATTTGTTGCTTGTCTTCAGGTAAGCCGGATTGTCTGTTTTTTGATACAAAAAAAAGTACATTTTTAAATGTACTTTTAGTTGAATGTGTTTTCCTGCAGCACTGGGTAGTTGATACAAACTGAGGAACAAAGGTAAGAGTTGGGTTGAATAGCCAAATGACATCTTCTGTCCTGAACTCTGGCTGCTCAATCTTTATAAAGCCATGGAGCAGTTTAGGTCACTTGCTATATCAGCCCAGAGGGGCACATAGACTGCAGTTCAGGAATAAAGGTAAATCATAGAATCATAGAATGGTAGCGGTTGGAAGGGACATTTAGAGATCATGTAGTCCAACCACCCTGCAGAAGCAGGTTCACCTAGATCAGGTGGCATAGGTACATGTCCAGGCGGGTCTTGAAGATCTCCAAGGAAGGAGACTCCACAACCCCTCTGGGCAGCCTGTTCCACTGGTCTGTCACCTTCACAGGGAAATGTTTTTTTCTTATCTGGAGTATAATTGTGGACCAGACAAATCATGCGCTGCACTGTTTCTGACCTGTTTTCGAGCTGCATGCTTCTGGGGGGACACAGCTTGTCACAATGAAGCTTGAGCCATTGCTAATATTTTTAACGTGTCCTTAATCAGATCTGACCACCTCAAATCTAAATAACCCAATTCCTAGGGCAGGAACTGTTTTATTAATCATTGCCTTACCGTTACTATAGCTCTATAGCCACACTTTACAATATTGCGGGTGGATGAAAATTTTCATTAAAATGTCCTGAGCACAGAAGGTTTGAGAGAAAATGATCCTGGGTCACTTAATAAATCAATTCTTAGTTCACTGCTTCCTTTTTTTTCATGGACAGCAGTCTAGTTCCTCACTTTTGGAGGCATTCTGGTTGGATTTCTTAACTAATCTCTTTTTCTTTGTCTCGGAATAATTTATGGGTTTATTTCAGCTCTCCTAGACCTTTTACTATGCATGTTATCTGTTATAGCCTAGTCTGTCTAATTACACTTCTTTCTGAAAAGAAATTGGCTCCAAAGAGAATGTTCCTCCAGAACATTGATGGTATCAGCAAGGTACAATCTGACATTTGAATTTGAAAAACATCTTACCTCACAATAAAGTAGATTTCCATGTGTTTAATTTCCTTTGAAAAACTAGTTATTGGCTTTTGAAATTTTTAATTACATCTAATGGGTGTACCATGTTTTCTGTTTTTCCTTTGTATACTATGTATAGATTTAAGTTTATGGTTATAACGCAGATTTTTGGTAAGTACTTGGAATGCTCTGATGATGAGTAACTTTACTATTTAAATTAGTGAGTTGAATAGAGAGATACAGGAAAAAAAAAAAACCTCTAAGTTTATACGGCTTGATGCGATACTTACTGAAGTTGAAATCTACCCAAAACACTATGAAATAATCCTCTGGGTTGTTTTCTCCGTTGTCCCAAAGAAGGAATGGCAGTACATGGGAGGACAAAGAATGAAGTCTGAGAAAGCTCTGCTTCAGAGACATGTGGAGCGGGATTCATCAGGATTGAATTCATATCTTTGCAGTTTGGGTGTCAGTCTCTGAGCTGGTTGCCCAAAGGTTCCCATATAGTTGAAAGTCAAATAGGTGGTTTTAGATAACAACTGATCTAACATGCTTTAGATCTTCTCTGTAACAGGAGATAAATTGTTCTCTTGGCTACAGCTCTGCCAAAGAGTGGATAGGATGACTAGGTCTGCTCTGTACGTGAGACCTACCTTTAGCCACATAAGTACTGTCCATGCTGTTTTGGATGACGGCCAGTTTCTGGTACAGGCAGGCAAAACAAAAGAACTGGCAGGTACAAAGTACCTGATGCAGTCAGCACTCCCTGGGATAATTGCTATCCCCTTCCTTTGATTGTCTGGAAGGGAAATCAAAAACCTACCCCCTGAAAAGGAAACTTGTTCTAATTAGATAAAGCAAGTACCAGTCACGTTGGGCAGGTGAATGACAAAACATCATGGAGTCTTGGCCAAGGATCTGAGCCACAGGAAGCCAGGGAGGATAGATCTTTGCTGGCGCTGGTAGCTGTCACCTTGCACCTTCCTTTTTTCTCTAACCATGGTTGATTAGCCATACCAACAGTTTAAAAAGTGCCATCAGGAACACTCACCAATACAGTCTAATATCTTATCAACTCCTAGGGGCAGCACAATAATCACAAGCTACAGACTGCACGGAGCAAAGAGAGACTTCTTTTGCTGAAGCCGTTGTATACAAAAGACAACAAGATTTGCAGAGCTGGAAAAAGAGGATGAGAGATCAGGATTGTACCCTTTGTCAATATGCTGTGATTGAATCCTGCTCCCAACATTACTTCACATTTTCCCTGAATAGCTACTTAACATGCAATGCATTAACAATCTTGGGAGTAGAAACTGGAAATAATTGCCTTCTCTCCATTTGAATATCTTCATAGGGTGCAGAGTCATGCTTTTCCTTTTGCTTTCTTTCTGGCTCCACACTGCCTTTTTTATTCATTGGTTTGACTTCAGCAACAAGGACAGTTGTTTTGGCCTGTCTTTAAAGAATGATAACTAGTGACTATCCTGTGAAATGGCAGATAAGGAAATGAATGCTCTTCAGTCTGAAGAATTTAGATTTCTCATTTTCTGAGCACAAGTGCTAGTCAGTAGGTTGCGGGGGGAGGGGCAGGTGGTGGTGCTGTATGTATAGGTGTGTGTGTAAGTGTAACTCTCACAGCTCCTACTAGCCGAGAGCTGCTTTTTAGAAATATACTAAGTATGCTCTCCCCTTGATGTTTTAGTTCTAGTTGGTGCTTTCAACACACAGAGTACATTGGCCTCCTGGTTTGTCCAGAGACAGTTCTGATGTGCTAGCAAGAATGATGGGAAGTGGGGATCATATTATTTACAGCAATAAAACAGGGCACTTTACTGGTCTTTTCTGGGCATTGAGTGGACTTTCAGTTGCAGTTTGGCTCCCAGTGACTTAGTATTAAGCAGAACCGTGAGCATTTGTAGAGTCTTCAGATCAACCAGGGTGATATTTTTCTGTGTCTACATAGGGGTGTATGTTGTAGTTTTGATTATCTGGTTGTTCCTAAAGGTGTATGCTGTGAGATTCCCTCCCTGCCAAGATAAAATAAATGTCATGCCTTTTCTGAGCATACTCACGTGACTGGTTTCAGCATTGCTGGTACGCTGCAAGTCAATACTGTATTTTGGGATTGTAAGCATTCTGCAGCCTTTCAGAAGATTTAGTTTTGTAACCCAGATTTCGACTGTAGTGAGAATGTTGTTAATGGACTGGCCGTCTGATGTGTAATTCTAATTTTTTATACCAAATGGCAGATTAAGAATGGTTTAACAATTAAAATAGTCCCCCTGAGGAGGAGTGGATTTTACTTTGTGGCATAAGCTTTATTATCCTGAGGTTATCATTATCTTTTCCAGTGTATTTTATGTTTTAACATAAATACAACTACATTTATTTTCTGCTACTCTCTCCTGCCCCACACACAAGTACACAATGCATTGAGTGATACTCTTTAAATGAACTATGTAAAGCTAGGAAAGGAAATATATTTTCCTTTTAGTGACCATGCACAGTGCTTCTGTGATAAAGTTTTCATTTGTTCCCATGTGACTGTCACTGATCAAATGTTAGTAAGTATGAGGACATTTGATGATGGAGCAAGGAGCTGTTCCACATACCATGTTAAAATTTATTCCTGAGCAGAACACTACCTTATTTTGGGATTGCTCAGCAGACCAATTTGGATATTGGTGATGCACACAGCTGATTCAAAAGCCTTATTTTAGTTAAAGGGCAGCAATTAAGACACCTAGTAGCACATTTGTTTATGAATCATTGGGCTTTATCATTTCTAAATACATTGGCATCAGTATTGTGGGAATTTCAGCTACTTTTAAGTGGGTTTGTTGAAAATTTGTTGTGCAAATAATGAAGCATTTTGTGGAAAGCTGTTTCATATTTCTGCCTGGCCTAAATAATTTCATCTTTTGAAAGTAGCTGGATCTAACCTTATGTGCTTGCAACTGTTATCTGTTGAACTTGCTGTCTCAGCTCTCCATAGGTGTTTACCACAGCATTAACCAAAACTCGTGTTTATTTTTTATATTTTTTATATTTTTATTCCCTCAGCTACAATCTACCACCATGTTAAGTACCATTTCTAGTACTGTAACTGCAGTTCATGAAATGCTACTTCATAAAACATTTCCCTTTGTCTTACCAGGAGTAATTAGTAGAATGTCAGACTCCATTAAGTTCTGGGTTTACTGATTCAAATGAATGAGGTCTACTTTTTATTTTAAGTTGTGACTTTAGTTTGTTTTTTTGTTTTACAACACTGTACATCACTAGTGTTATTCCATCAGTAGTCTGAAAACATAAAAGAAACTGCATTACATGAAGGTCGAAATCATTGCTATCCACTCCTCTAGAAATTCAGCAACCTTTTGGAGTAAGTCCAAGCAGGAGAAAATTGAGCTCTGACCCTTGATGTCATCTGCCAAGAATCTGCTCTGCTACACAAGCATAAGAATTTTCTTGTCTTTGAAATGGAGAGATAAAGCAAAAATAGCCCTCCCAATGAGGAAAAACCTAAACTCTGTTACTGGAGTATTTCCATTGGAACTTGATTGGTACTGTACTAAGATCTATTCTGAAATCTCTACCTGATCATATTTAAAATTAAAAAATCAAAATTAAAAAAAATTAATTTCCATTGAATCTTTAGGCACTGCATTTTCTCCTTCCTTTGCTGTAGTTGATGATGTTTTATCTTGTTAAATCAGCTGAGGATGTGGCTGCTTTGAAGCCACTGAACACAAAACCACAATCTTGCTCTTGGGACTTGAGTACAAGGCCAATTGAGACCACAAAAGCTGGAATTGTACCAGGCTAAGACAAGACCAGCTCTTGTATCTTGGGGACTGCAGATGACCACATCCCTGTACCCCTCAGGAAGGTAAGTGTAAGTAGTCATGGATTATATTCATCTTCTAATGAAAGATAAGTGGAAATTCACCCACCTATAGTTTAATAACAGTCGTCATCTTAGCCAATGCTATAACTGCAAGCTTGTTGTGTGACAACTTGCAGCTGGGATTGATGAGCATGTGTGTGGCTGCCTGTAATAAGTTTGCATCCTTTGCAGATATTTGACATGAGAAGTGAGGGAAATCTTCTTTTATTTTGCTAAATTATAAGGAAATCAAGTACCTGCCTAATATCAGGTAACACATGATGCTCTGTTTCTACATACTGTAGGAATGTTTTTCAGATCTTGAGCTAAATTTATGTATTAACTCAATTTCTTGCTCTTTAAATTTTACATGAACTTAATGTGTACTTTATAAGTTGATTGAAAATGTATTGCCAATAAATTATACTGGGAGCAGTTAATTATGAGTTGAATTCCTCCTGCTAAAGATGATCAGAAGGTCTTTTCTGCCACCTATATTTTCAAAAAGATTAGTTATATTACAAACAACATGTTTTCTGCATAAGGGTGCTTAGTTAAAAAAGCAATGGCTTAGACTGTCAGACAACAAATAGGTTTCAGTTAATAGTAAAAAAACCTAGAATTGGTTGCTGCTGTTGATTTATATGTATTTGAAACATGATATGTAGCAATATGACACTTTACATGGGTAAAAAATGTAGATAGAAGTTGGCTCAGTATGGTTTATTAATATTTATGAGAACTTTTCTCAAGCCAGCTGAAAAAAATGAAGATCCAGAAGACAGAATGAAAAAACTCTAGACCAACAGATCAGATACGTGGCATTTCTAGAAAACAGTGAATTTAGTATCTCACAGTCAGGCTTTGCTTAATCTGGTTGTTGTAAGAACTGTGATGGACCTGCAACTTGTGTAATTCTACTGCAATTTGGATGCTTCCTGGCTGCAACAGTATGAGCTTTAAGAGCATTTTTTGCTATCATTCTTGTTGACAAGTTGAGCTTTCTTGTTGGAATAATGTTTTGCATGCTTAGCACAACCAGTGTTTCACATGAGGTAGTTATTTTCATCAGGAATGGACATAATGGGTACTACTATACAGGTACCAAATAGCAGTAATGTCAACATAGATTTGTGTGTATGTCAAGTATCTTTAAGATTCTCTTGGAAAAATATACTTGTACACAGATTAATACTAATTTCTGCTACATATTTAATCTTGAGAATGAATGGTCTTAAATCTAAACATCACTGATAGATATACTTCCCCAAGAAAAGGGCTGGTTACATAGCAGAGTATGTGAAATATACTTTACCCAGTGAGTTTTTATAAACTCTATATGCTGACCTGTTGTTAGCTAGACAACCTGATACCAGCAACTAACTTGACTTAAAAGATCTAAACCAGAAATACTAAACTTCTTTTTTTCAGGTATTGAATTTTTGCTCTTATTATTATTATTCCTCTTCTGCCGTAGGTTTTACTTAATCTCACATGTCAAGCTTGATTTCATATATGAAGAATGAAAACTTTTGTTTTCACTTTTTAATTTGCTTTAGCTGGAATATCAATAAATGAACAAGTGAGTTGTTACTTGTTATTGCACTTAATATCCCAAAAAAGCATGCATATATCTTTTGTGGTATTATTGTCAAATGTGCAAAGACTGCCTGATATGACTATTGTTACTAATAAAGACCATAACATGAAATTTCATGGACAAACGCAGTTTCCAAAGGGAAACCATTTAAACTGACATTCAACATCCAGTACTTCAGTTACATGATGTATTTGCTGACAGCTATCTTTTACATATTGACATGCCTTTTTATTTAACTTTTACCTGGAAATGTCAGGAGGAGAGTTCAGGGAAAACAGAAGAGAGTTTTTAATTAATATTGCTCACGATGAGACTTGAGCATTGTTTCAGTTTCAAATTAGAGCAGTGCTCACTCAGTTGTGCATTGCTAATATGTTATAATTAAGGACTTGTAAAGCAACGAAAAATTAATGGGCAGCATCTCTAATAACTATGCTGTACTTCACTCCTGAGTTGCATTATAGCAGAAGGAATCAATATGGTCTCGCAATTCATCTATCATTTCAGATTGCTCTGTGTGTGAGTGGGGATAGTATATATGTGTGTGTATGATTAAAAGTTACCAAAGGCCATACGTTATAAAAGTTACAGAGATTTCTTGTATGTGGTCAGTAAATAATCAAAAGGTGCTTTTAAAAGTCCATATATATGCTTGTATTTGACGTTCCTCTGTAACAGGAAATTTAACACATTTATAAAGCTTTTGTCACCTTATATCCCCAGGTTTAACAATGGACTAAAATACTTCCTGCAAAAGCTTTTCTCTCTTAAGGAATCCTGCACACTATAATTTTATAGGTAGACAGCTGGAAGGAATATTGATTGTGGAAACTATCGATACGAGGAGAAATTAGTTTTATCACTTTTGCCACTGCCCTTGGTTTATTGTAAGTTAAAATCCATCCTGTTACCTCAGAGATACACATTAAATTGTAAAGTCACTAATGATTACAGAAATAATAAGAAATTATGGTAGAAAAATAGTTCAGGTAAGGGATGTTTCCTGGAAGTGACAGAAAGGTATTGGTAAGCATGATAATTGTAACAAGAGGGATCTACTTTGACTTGCTTGTCATATGGAAGACTACTTAAATCGTTGATCTAAAAAATGAAATTTTAAAAATAAAAGCTAACCAACTGGAAGCATTTATTCTTGTTTCAAAATCTTCCTGGAGGAAATATGCTTATATTCTGTTTGAATGATACAGAGAAGGAAGAGTTACTGAATGCCTTCTTTACTTCGGGAGATTGTCCTCAGGAGCTCCAGACTCCAGAGGAAGTCAGGTGAAAGGAGGAGTTTTGTTTGTTTGATGAGGACTGGGTTAAGGATCAGTTGAGCAATTTGGATGTAAGTAAATCCATGGGCCCTGGTGGGATGCACCCGCGGGTGCTGAGGGAGCTGGTGGAAGTCATGCTAAACCACTCTCCATCATCTTCAGTAAGTCATGGAGAACAGGAGAAGTGCCTGAGGACTGGAGGAAAGCAAATGTCACTCCAGCCTTCAAAAAGGGCAGGAAGGAAGGAGGTGCTGGGTAACTATAGACTGGTCAGCCTCACTTTCATCTCAGAAAAGGTGATGGAACAACTTATCCTGGGTGCTGTCTGCAGGCAAGAAGGTAATTAGGAGCTGTCAAAGGCCAACCTGAGATTTTTGCAATCTGAGGATGGCATTGCTGCAATGAAGGTGGGAAACTAAGAATTGTATTTGGTATCAACAGAGATTGCTGCATCCAGATGGCTAGTAACTCCTCCTCCCATTTGCTTGTGAAAAGAAATTGTCAGACCTTGTTTTGGTGATGATTCATCCCTGCCTGATAGTTTTACATAATTATATGATTGCCTAACATGAACCTCATATTTTTGTGTCATGGAATAAATTAATAACTATCTCTTAATGAAAAAAAAAATCAGACCTTAGGTAAGACATCTAAGGCTGGTAAGAGTATGAACCAATCATATAGATGGTATTTTGAAAATTTGTGAATTCCACATAGAAATCATAGAATGGCAGGGTTGGAAGGGACCTTTAGAGATCATCTAGACCAAACTCCCCGCAGAAGCAGGTTCACCTAGATTAGGTCGCATAGGAGCATGTCCAGGCGGGTCTTGAAGACCTTGAGAAAAGGAGACTCCATAACTCCTCTCGGCAGCCTGTACCAGTGATCCGTCACCCTCACAGTAAAATAGTTTTTGTATAGCATTTCACAGAAGTATGGATTCCTTCTCACACCAATATAATCTCTATAATAAGTGGACCTGAGTTCCAATAACTAGACTGAACTAGTGTGTCAGGCCTAAAAGCTGTCATTTGATAGCTCTGTTGGAGTCCTCTGAGAGACCCCCATTTAAGCAATGTCAAAGGAGAATGAGGTTCTTGCTGTTCAATGTTCCTTAGCCATTTTGTATGGTGGTGACATACAATAAAATGTTATTTTCTGTTTTTGTTGGTTTTTTGAGGAATGGATTTTTCTGGAAATAACTTTATGCACAAGACATATGGTATATTATTTTCATTGCAATACATGAAGTTCTGAGAGGGAATTGGCATAGTGCAAACACAATCCAATATCTAACATTAACGGTTTCTCTTCCATATCTTCCTCCACAAAAGACACACAATGACAAAAGTGCCTCTTAAGAATGCATGTTACACAAATTCAGTGTTTTGGCAAGCCTTAAATGTAGCCTAGCAGTAAAGCTAGAGTGAAATCCTCAATTTGCTCAAAGTGAAGTCAACAGAGCTAGTACTAAGATGGTACAGTTCGCATCCCTATTGAGAAAATACTCCTGCAGTTTGAAGCTTCACTGCAAGTGTTCAGTCCTACCTTGTAACTGGAATACAGTTTTAATCCTACCAGCTTAGACTTTCATGTTGGCTTCATTTATTGTTTGTTTCATTCCTGCATGAATGCAGTATGGAGCTCACAGGAGACTTTTCTTCTAAGGACATTGAGGAAAATACAGGTGACTAGCATTACTTTATGCAACTTCTTTGATTCTCCAAATATAGAACTTTTATTTTTTTTAAAGAACCTATTTGTGGTAAGAGAGTTCAAAGGTGTTTGTATGACTTCAGTATTATAATGCTTGTTATCTTTTTTACTAAAGATGAGTTCTGTTCTTTAGTGCAAAACTTATGAAAGTCACCCAGGTTTATAGATGCTTATCTGTAAATATGTTCTAGAGCCTACTAAGTTATTTAAATTTCTTATCTTACTCTTAATATTTTCCCACATCCTAACTCTAAAGTGAAGACAACTTAATTATTTGACCTGTCTCCATGTTGCAGCCAGCTTCAAACCAGTTAGGATTCCCAGATGAGAAGAGCTGCCCTTCCTAAAGCTCTCCAGGATTCCTAAAAGAACATGTACTATGTAGCATAAGTCTTTGAGAGCTGTCTCCTGTCTAATAACATGAATGAGCTGCTTCAGAAATTTGATGTTAAGTGAGGCAGAAACCCAAATTTCCCCTCCATGTACTGTTTACTGTTGAAATGAAATGTAAGCTTGTATTTAGACTCTGTAGAGTCTTAAAAACTATATGTGTTATTTTACTAAAACTCATGACATATAAGGATATGATAACAGATTACTCAATATGAATCAATGTTACAATTCCAAAAATTTTTACCAGGAAGTGTTATCCAAGACAACTTCTCCATATCTTGTACAGCTGATTATTTCTACCTATGTATAAGTGTAATATCTCACATTTCTCCCTGGTGAATCAAGTCTGTTTTTCTATACCAATTTGTCAAGATTGTTTTGATTCTAATCCTGTTCTCTAGGGGCCTGAAAGAAGCTGCAGGCCCTGTGTTGTGTGCATACAAATGTCACATTTAATAAGCATACACTGGGTTCCATCATCTAAATGATTAATGAAATTACTCAATACTGCTAGAATCAGGACAGACTTTCTGCAGACTTGTACTTGAAATATTCTTTGCCAACATCCTGTTTTGACAGTTATCCACTGATGGGTCTAAATATGATTTTTCAAAACAGTTTTACTCATTTTAAAGAGGGTTGATCTAGACCTGCCAATGAAAATTTCATGTGAGACAGTAACAAAAGCCCTGATAAGATACACATAGACATTTATTGACTTCTCCCTCTATATCTTGATATGGGAAGAATCAACTTGATTTATCATTCTGTTCTTTAAAAATATTTACAATAATTATCTAGTTGTCTTATCTTCTAGGTGCTTTTTATTTGCTCCAGTGTTTTCCCGGGGCTTCAGCTTAAACCAGTTAGTCCACATTTACCAGAACTTCCAATTTGCTCTCATTCTGAAGATAGGTATTTTGGTTTGTGTTTTCCAACCTGAGCCACACGTCTTTCCCATGAGTGTTAAGTGCTCTATATTTCCTCTGATGTGCTTTCTAAGAATGGATTTCATTAGGGCATGTGAATTGAAAATGTAGAATGTGGTTAAATGCATACTTACCCAATTTTTGCTTCTATTTTCTTCCTTTGCCTAACATGTACTGATTAATTGTCTAATACAGTACTCTTTCTAATGAAAAATTACGCTAATTAGAATGTTTTCTTATAGTCATCTATTGATAATTCTCCTGAACAACATGTAGTTATTATTTTCAGTATACTTATTTTTGTGGGGAAGAAGTCCCAGAGAAATCCATACATTGACTAATAATTGAAAAACAACTCCTCTATTTTTATACAATCTAAACATGATGGCTTTTATTTATGAACCAAGTTAAGGTTATATTACCTTTTCTTTACTCCATTCCCCTCCCTTCCGGTAAAAAATGCAGAAAATTTTACAGATATTTCAAAAGTTTACATGAATCTTTACTTGTTGTAGAATCATAGAGTAGTATGAGTTGGAAGGGATCTTTTAAAGGTTACCTATTCCACACACCCACCTACCCCACACACAGACAGCAGGGACATCTTCAACTAGATCAGGTTTCTCAGACTTCTGTTCAACTTGACCCTGAATGTTTCCAGGTATAAGACATCTACAGCTTTTCTGGGCAACGGTGGTGGTTTAGCCCTGCCTAGTTGACAGGATTCCACCAAGTCATAATATCACTTCTCCTCCTAAACTGGACAGGGGAAAGAGAAATATGAGTGGTTTGTGAGTTGAGATAAGGACAGAGAGATCACTTAGCAACTACTGTCACAGGCAAAACAGACTCCACCTGGGGAGAAAGAAGGTTTGATTTATGAATAAACTATAAGAACAGGGAGATGATAAATAAAACTGAATCTTAAAACACCTCTCCGTACCCCTCCTTCCTGGGACTTTCCTTCCTTCCTCCCCAGGAGCGCAGGGGATGGGGGATGTGAGATGTGGTCAGTTCATTACACGTGGACTTTGCTGCTGCGGCTTCTCAGGGAGGCCTCCTCACATTTCCCACTGTTACAGTATCCCACCCCCACAATGGGAGACAGTCCCTTACTTCTCCAATGTGAGTCCTTCCCAGGGGCTCACGAAGTGCTTCAGCTGCTCCTCAACACATGCTCCAACATGGGTCACCCACTGGGAGAACAGTCCTTCAGATACCGACTGCTCCAGCCTGAATCCCCTCACAGGATTACAATTCCTGACAGTAAACCTGCTCTGGCATGGGCTCCTCTCCCCATGGGTTCCCAGGTCCTGCCAGGAACTTGCTCCAGCATGGGCTTCCCACAGAGTCACAGCCTCCTTTATGCATCCACCTGCTCCCGCGTGGAGTCCTCCATGGGCTGCAAGTAAGTCTTTGCTCCCTGGTGGGCTCCATGGACTGCAGGGGCACAGCTGTCTCATCATGGTATTTGTCACAGGGGAATCTTTCTTTCAGGGTCTAAGCACCCTTCTCCCCTGGCTTTTGTGTCTGCAGAGATGTTTTCACATTCTCACTCTTTGTTGCTGCTGCAGTTCAGCAACTGCTCAGCAACTTCATCTCAAATACATTATTCACAGAGGTGTTACCCCAATCACTAACTGGCCAGGCCTGGGTTAGCTGTGGGATCCATCTTAGAATTGATTGGCATTAACCCTATCAGCTACATGGGAAGCTTTTGGCAGATCTTTATTTAAAGAAGCCACCCCTGTTAGCCCCCGGCTACCAAAAACCTGGCCCAGGCAAAACCACTACGGCAATCTGTTGCAATGTTTCACAACTCTCTTGTAAAAAATTTCCTCATATCTAATATAAATGTACTTTTTCAGTTTGAAACCATTATCCCTTGTTACTTTTCTCCACTATTGTATCTGAACATCTTCTGAGAGATGATAGGTGATCTACCAACCATAGACAGATAAACTGGGAAGGATTGAAGCATCTATTTTCTGACTGTTTTCATGCTATTTCTATGTCTTTATAGCATGTCGTTTTGTAATTGTTCTTTTATGTTATATGATATAATTTAATCTCTCTGACTTTTTGTCCCACTATGCTTGTGCTATTTTTATAATCTAACTTGATTTCCAAGATGATTTATTTTGAAGAGCTTGTGATTTCTCTACCTACCTGTTCTCTGGAAACAGTGAAATTGCACTTCCCAGAATCCAGTCTTCACTTCATCATCTTTCACATGAAGAATTAATGATCTTTGCTGTTTTACTATATTTTGCACCCATAGCAAAAGACCTTCTTTTCTTCGAGAACAAGCTGCTGCTGCATTGCTTTGATGTGCTTTTATATAAATAAATAGCTCAGTGTCTTTCTGTATTCTGCTTACAGAGAGCATTTGGTAGTTCTCTTCTACTTTGTACTTGATGTTCTTTTTGTGTGTGTGTGTGACTGATATGAGAACATATTAGAGACCTACAAAATGCTGTTCAGTAGTGTGCCTAAACATATAAATATATGCCTACAATACCATCAGATTTAGTTTCATTTTGCATTCAGAAATGGCTGCTTCACAACACTAATGGTGTTACTTGAAGAGTATATTTTCATGATGTGTAGCCAAGTTTTATGAAGAATTTAAAGAGTTAAATACATTGTCTTTTAAAAAACCTTTTTGGTAGAAAAGGTTATATGCTGACACTTTGCTTTCCTCTGAGTGTTTTGATTTGTATTTTCAACACACCTTCTATATAGTCAAGTAAGGTATAAAATTATCATTTCGTAATAAAAACTGAGATTCTCAAAACATTACCATGGCTTTGAGTTTGGACAGCATGAAAACATCTTTGGGATTTCTGGTTTGGAGCTTATAGTTTTCAGCCAACTGTCTAATCTGGGCAAACTCATATAACAAAAATAGTTTGGTTGGTTTGTTTGGTTTTTTTTCCAATTGAAAATAATAAGTCATCTAGGATACCTTGCATTGACAAATTATACCTTTGTCTTAAGAATCACCCTGTACTACTTCCTTGTGTCAGCCTCAACCAGGTATAGTAGTAACATTCTGTTTCTGCTATTTTGACAGTGTCTGTTATGTTATTGTGTTGTTGGGAAATATTGGGTTATAGCTCCCTTGAAGCTGTCACAACACCTCTGAGAACTGGATTGAATATCCAGTAATGATAGTGTTGTAAAGAAGATTCCTAGTTGCTGTTTTTCAAAATCTAAACTTCCAAATGTATGGTTAATATTTGAAAGAAAGGATGTCTAAAAGTAATGCTCTTTAGGAAAATGTTGTGTTTTCAGAAGCTGTGTGACCTCAGACATGTATACTTTTGTGACTCAAGGTACATACCCCAGCAAGGCTATCAGCAGTGGGCGAATCAGTTCTGTGTGCACATTGCTTTTTGCTAACATTTAGAGGAAACTGCATTTATAATAGAGAAGTGGTAGAAAGCTTGTTTTTAAGTAATTTCCTCTTTTAGATATGTTACTGATGGAAGATCTTGTGGCTTCATGGAAAATGCAGCTCAGTACTTTCTTCCCATGCATCTTTCAGGTGGCAAAAAGAGGGAGATTAAGAGGAGTTCAGGACTTTCCTGGAAGCTATAAAAGGTCTTCTCCAATTTGATTTCTTCCGGTGATGCGGTCACCTTACTCTACAGATAAACCTATTTATCTGTAACTGTGCTGAGGCTTTTCTTCAAAGTAGAAGTTTGTGCTACAGTTGTGTAGTGCTAATGAGAACTTCCACCTACTATGTCAATGTTTCTCCCAAGATACCTAACAAATGTTGAAGATGCTGAAACATTACTGCATTTCCTGTGTTCTCTTCTATAGGTGAAGCAAAGGCCTTAAATATTCAGTTTTCATCCCACTCTTGTAGAGACATAGGGAAGAGAAAATTAGTCTAAAAAATTGTTTCAATAAGGATATCAGTGAGTTCCTTATTCTGCTTTCCATCAATACTGCTTACCTATGGTATTTCCAATCATATAATTCCTGTGTATTAACATTTGAATTTATGTATATTCTGTGCATCAGCTGCCAAGTACCCAGTTTGGATAGAATGAATGCTTGTGGTTGATTTTTTTTTTTTTCCTGCAGCAAAGTCTCTTTTGGCTCCCTTTTTTATTTTCTTGCTGTTTGGAAGTTCAGCATATTTCTGAGATACCAGATGGCCAGGTATTAAATGCACAAAGTGCATTTTTTCATCTTTACCTCCACTGTAGCAGTCTGTTCTTATTCATGTAGCTAAACAGAAGTAGTTGAAACTAAAAGCAAGAGTTGCAGCTGATATAAAGTCCAGTAAAATCTGGTGGTATTGAATACATCTGAAAAGTAAGCAATTTTTAGTATTCTTAAGCTGCTTTAGAATAGTGTTAAATAAAACTATTGGCTGGAGAGGTAATTCATTGTATGTTTCATGCTGACTGAAAGAAGAGAGTCTGGAGGCAGAGCCCTTCTTTACTGGGGTGGTTCAGAGTCAATGGAATAGTGTAATAGAAATCACTCTCAACTATTAGAAATTTGAGGTGAATTTTAGCATGACGAGAATATGTACAGACTTCAAATAATTGAGCATGTTGTTGTGGACTTGACATGTAAGACTACAGTAAGAAACTGATTTTAAAACCTTATGAAACTAACTCCTTAGTGCTCATCTAAAATCCAGAGCTAAGCCTTGTATAAGTAGGGCATGTTTGAATGGCAGGTATGTATGGATAACATATGGTTTCTGGTGTTTTCTAACTTAGTTCTCAAAAGTAGTAGAGCTTTTTTTGCAGACACACTTTAATTAAGCTTATCTCAGTAGGCAAAGGCACATAATGTGCCAGCTTAGCCTGTTAGTCCATTTCCTTAGACCCTTATGTTCCATTGAGTTCAATTTGTAGATTGCCTTTGATTCTAAAGATTTTGTAAGTAAGACTATGTATTATGTACAGCAAAATGAGGATAGTAACTTAGATTTTTAAGATATTGGGATCTTTCATAAGAAAATATGAAGTATAATTATTTTTATGAATGTATCTGAATATCTGGGGTGAATTTCACAGCTTTATGTATATTGCTACTGCTTCCAAAGTATTTTAGTTGTGTCAGGGAATCGCCCCTGTAAAAGATGAGGATTGTGTTATGCAGCCATGGAGGTTGTAGTATACAGGACTATTGAAATTACTTGTGACCTTGCTTGTCATTTGTTAGTGAATGCAACAGCAATATTAATCAAAACGTACTCATCACAGAATTTTCATCTATAGCATGGTGCTTCCATAAGTATTCCTGTGTTTTTTTTTTCCCAGTGTCAGCAGGATCTGATGTTTTTAGAGCAGATGTGTAATTTCTGAAAATATTTGTAATTCACTTTACAGAGCATATATATCACTTTAGAGATGCTGTGATATTCAGACTTTAACATGTACAATATTTTCTGATTCTTGTGGGTTTGACCTCTATTTATTTGAAAAATATTTTTCTGAATACTAGCACAGAGGCTTCCTAGTACAAAGTACTTAAATGTCCCATAAGTTGGGTTGATGGTCTGTCATAAAACAGCAAACAATACATTGCAGTCCATGAGAATTATTCTGTGAAACTGCTGGAGTGCAGGACCTTGGATCAAATTGATGCATAAATCCTACTGATTTCTATGAAGTCAAAACATCACCTGCTAGTGCCTGTCATGCTTGGTTGTAAGACCTGAAACATCAGTATTTTTTTGAATTCTGATAATGTGACTAGACTTATGGCTTATTGCTTCTCATCCTGTGTGAATGTTCCAGCAACTCTTCTCTGAACACCTATGTGACAGAATTTTATTCTTATATTCTGATAAAAGTATGTCAAGAGTAAATCATAGAATTGTACAGTTGTAAGGATTGGAAGGGACCTCTAAAGATCATCTAGTCCAACCCCCTTGCTCCTGTAGGTCTGCATAGATCGGGTCACACAAGAATGTGTCCAGGCAGGTTTTGAAAACCTTCAGAGACTCCACATGCTCCCTGGGCAGCCTGTGCCAGAGCTCAGTCACCCTTACAGTAAAGAAGTTTTTCCTGAAGTTCCATCCCTGTTGTCATCCACCATTCAGAGTGATGGAAGGAAATCTCTTAACATCTCTCTTTCAACTTGTTATTCTCACTTTCACCTATTGTACTCTGTTTCTTTGCAAAGAATGAAGTCTTAAATTTGTAATGCAGGGCTGTGTTTAGCAAGAATGTTAAAATTTGTTGTTTTTTTTTTTTTTTTAATTTTAGTCACAAGAATAGGTGCATTTATTACTCCACAAGAAATCCTTGTGAGGATAGCCTTGTGATAAGAATGGTAGGAAATGTGAATGGAAAGCCATCTGGTTTGTGCCAGTACCCCTGGGGATATGTCTGTGCAGTCAGAGTGAATGTTTTGGAAATTATATGTTTGTAACAGCCATGCTGGGTTGTTCCTTCCATGTATCATACCTATTCCTTGACTGTAAGCCTGGGGCCCTGGTGTGAAACAGTGCAGGGTATTTTACATCTTAGTGGTCATACTGCCAGTATGAACAAATGAAAGATTACCGAGTTTATTGTCCTCTGCAGTCCTGTATTTATGCATTGCACGTGCCTCAATACTTTGTGAAAGAGGTATTAAGTTCAAATATTATCTTGTCCTCTCTTGTATAACCTCAGTCCTTCTTCCACAAGAGGGAGACATAAAATATGATTTAATCAAAGGAGGAAAGCATCTGGCATGAGGAGACCCTAATTAGCAAGTAACTTTACCATTCCTGAGGGAATGAAACTTGCAGAACAAGTAAATATCAATAATGTGGAAACAGTTGGTATGACAGAATGTTTTCTTGTAAAGGAGAGAGAAAGAGACTGTGTAAATGTGATTATAGGTTTTGAAGGAAGGCAAAATGTTTCTCAGCTAGATTCTGGCTATGTTTATGTTCACACATAATGTGGTGCAATTGGAGCAGACCTACCAAGCAAAACACTTGTTTTGCAACCTTAAATCCAGGCTTGCATATATTTCAAGGGGTGCATTCCCTTGGAAGACCTCTAGTTTGATCCTGAGACTTGAACAGTACTAGTGCTCATTTCCATCGAAAAGTTGAATGTGTGTGCTTCAATATGGAAACCAAAGTTATGTTCAGTGAGGGTGAAGCAGACATTTGCTGCAAAAACATATGACTTGTGAAATAAAACTTTACTGTAAATACACCTTTTTCCTTCATTTTTTATAAGTCCTCGTGCCAGAGATTCTGTTTGACATGTGAAATTTCATATGGAAACCCAGTCCAAACTCAGGTTTTGTCTGAAATGTGTTTCCTATTATGAAATCAAAGGATTTCCCTAGAAAGAAAAGCAACGAAGCTGGTAATGCTATACTAAAACCATCTTCCATTACTGAAATAGTGACCAAACTCTGAAATACATAAATTAATATGAGGCTAATTTGTGGAAGAAATGAAGTCTGTTTTGTTTGTTTGGGCTTTTTTTGGTTATTTTTTTCTGTTTGTTTGTTTGTTTGTTTGTTTGTTTGTTTGTTTTTTTGAATGATGCCTACATAGGGAGAGATACTCCCTAAACCAGTACAGTCCTGTCTGTCCATTCACCTGCAGAGGTGTTCTCAAAACCAAGTTGTTGATGGTCACTGCTACATTCCTTGTTCCTGGGGTATTTTTTTTGTTATTGTTGATACATTTTTCAGCAGTATTGCCTCTTCTGAGGATTATTGATTAGTTCCTACATTCAGAGTTGCAGTGCTTTCTACAAGGCTGTCTTTGACTTCTGATTCTGCCTGCTTTTATTTTTTTTTTTTTCCTGCAGGTTTGTACATGAACAACCTGATTCCACTTCTAACCTTTGTCTTATTTTGTGAACAGCCTGTGCAGGTACTATGGTAGCAGGACCTGAGTTTTTAATAGATCATCCAGAGCTTTATTATTTGGGTTTTTTCCTGGCTTATTTAAAGGGGCTCTTTATCATGAATAAAATCAAAACTAAATAATGCAATAAAATTGTAAATGAGTGGATAAAAAAATGACATTGGAGAATATTTGCTGCCTGTTCTTACTCTATCTGTTGCTGAATGAACTAATGACAAAGTTGTTTTGCTACCCAGTGGAAACAGTGGAAGATTACTGGGAAGAAAAAAATGATTTATGTTTTGTTTTCTCTCCTGCAGTACTCTGGCTGCAAAAAACTTAGCTCTGCTTAGTTGACACAAACAGCAGAGAAACAACAACTCTGCTGGAACAGGATAGACTCAAAAGTCAGAAATGGTTTAAGTGAGATGATTTGGGATATCCTTACTCTAGTTCCAAGTGCTTTGCGTGAACTTTTATTCAATCCAGTCTTAGAGCAGCAATTTTAAAAAGTCATAGAGAGGATCTGGTGTTCCAGGAGAAAGAGAGAGTCATGTAGAGTTAACTCAAAAAGGGAAGATGCAAGACAAGGACAGGATGCATTTTGAGATTAACTCAAATTTTGAGGAAAAGGCTGAAGTATATATACTTTACCTGCCTGTTTACAAACCTCTACCTGGTTTAAAAAAAAAACAATAAAAGAAACCCAAAACCACAGAAGTGGAAAGTAACAAACAGATTACATGGATTTGTCAAAAAAACCCACAACACCTGAAAGGATTTTATATGACCTCATTTAATCCTCTGACAGGGTAAAAATTCACAGGCCTAAGCATGAATAGTAAGCGTAATTAATCACAACTTTAAGGATGTCTTTGACACATTCTTCCAAGTAAATTGTATAGATAGAGTCCATAAAAACTGCATGCATTGCTCATGGAGCTGAACTCACTCCAGGATGGGACCTGAGACTGGTGGAGACTCCGTGGACAGCAGGATCACCTGCATTTGCTTGTGCTGAGTCTTTCCACCCTGTGGATCCAGTAAATGCCTCCTCAGGGGCAAGTACTGACCAGCCGTGTTCCCTTGTTTGGACATGCTTATCTGATGCTTTTCAATGTTTTCATAATGATTTATGTTATACAGCTGAGAGTGTGCTTATGAAATCTGCTGGTGATACATAAGCCAGGAGAGCCTGTCAACATGTTCAACAAGGACATGCTTGAAATCTACAATGAATTCGGAAAAAGGCCTGAAATAAATCCAGTGCAATCCAGTAACATTTAAAGTACCACACTTATTCGTAGTGTATCCCATGTGAAAGGGACAAAGCTATCTAAGAAGTAGAAAAGGCTCTGGGATATGAAGTGTATTGCAAGAGGTTCTTGAGTTAGTCCTGTCATCATATTGCACAGGTATCAAGTGTCTTGCTGTTACATGTAAGGGAGAAAGTTATGTCGGTGTATGGGAGATAATCTTTCTACTCCATTCGTGTTTTTGTGAGGCTTACTCTGGAGAAATGCCCCATTTTGGTGCTGGAAGGAGTCTGTTTGGATCAAAACAGGAATGATGTCAAGAAAGACCAGTGAGAGAATTGGTGTTCTGAAAAAGAAAAGCCTGAAAGGCCATGAAAAAAATTCTCCCTGTACTGAGAACAAAACCTTATAGTTTAAGCTACATCATGGGATATCATAAGAAAGCATGAAGAAAAATGTCCAAACTCTATACAGAGCTAACTACAGAAATAGGTTCCTAGTGAAATATATCCTATGTGAATGGTTTAGGGATTTTTGCTCTTGCCTGGAGGTGGGTGATGGGCTGTCTGAGCTCACAAGGTCTGAATATACATCTCATTTTTCCTGAGATGCCAGCTTGCCTGGGTGGAGACCTCTGAGAATCAGGAGCCACAGGAACTGTGTGGAAGAGACAAAAAATGGAAGCCAAATATGTTCAGCTTCCCAGGACTTTAATCTTTGAGTAGAGAAAGACACAGGTGCAACAAAATGATAGGCAGTAACTGAAATGTGCCAGAACACAAGAGTATGCTGTGCTCTGCCATCTGTTATATTAGTTACGATTCTCATTGCAGCATCCTTCAGGCCTTGCTCTTGCAAAGGATTTTGCCTGCCTACACATTCATCTTGTATGCCAGCCTCAAGCTTTAAATTGTCTTTAAACTTTATGAGACATGAAAGTTTTTTGTCACTTTGGGCTTTGATATTGCAAATCATTTGAGGTATCATATAGCTTGTGGGGAAGTATTTAGATGGCATAGAAACCTTCCAGATAAATGGTTCTTGTAGGATGCCTGCTGTTATTGCCGTGTCTTCCTTGTCCTATCAAAACTGATGTCTCAAGTAAGTACTGTAAATATAGCTTTTTAGGCACTGATGTTTTTATTGACTATTGTCACCACAGGTCCTGTTCAGCTGGATGCTCTGGCTTTGAACGTGGGATTAATTTTGCCTAATTTTAGAAATTTAGAGGCTTAGGTATTTAGCCTAAACAGCTCTAGGCTTCCCTTCTGGGCAGTAGATGGCAATAGGTGCCTTTGGACAAGGATTATTAGTTAACACTGAAGGAAAGAATTTTTATAATCTGAAAATAAAGGAGAATAAAAACTTTGATTACAAAAGTAGGACAAAATGTGGCTGGTCTTTGGTGTGGAAATTGTCTCTCTTTTATTAACTAGCTATTAGAGTAATGAATCTTGTGGTGTATTGGTTTGTTAGGTTTGGAATATGTTTACTCAAACATGAAAAACTGAAGAGCTTTTATTATAATTTTGTTTTAAGAAACTCATACATAAACTTTAAAGATATGATATGGTAAGAGAGTCATTATTATTACTATTATGTGAATGCAAATGGACTTCATTGAATAAAGTAGCTACTTAGATTTTGTGCTGGGATCATATAATAAAACTTATAATTGAGTCATTACTGTGGGAATAAGTTATATAGAGCTTAAAGCAATGTAAACAGGTTCTTTTCCCCCCCAAGTTTCTTTATGACATCTGTAGTTTAATCTTTTTCTCTGCTACAAGAGCGTCTAGAAGAGCTTGTGTGACTTTTGTAGGTACAAGTGACAGAAAATGAAGCCCATCCATGGAGTTACATTTGTATTTGTATGTAACTATTTTGTGTAATAATGAAGGAGGAAAGTAAACTGTGCTAGGCCTCAGGTAATCAGCAACATTGATGAAAACTGGGGATTAGTATGGTCCAGTTTGGTAACTGAAATCTGGCTTTTAAGCTGCTGCTCCATACATCACAATAGAGCACGTATACATGAACATGTGTATGAAATTCAGCTGTTTGTGGGAAGAAGTGTTTAGTTAATTCATTTTTCCATGGTATAGATTTAAATAGTTCTTAAATTATCTTATGTATATGTATTAGTAAGTGTTACTTGTAAATTTTGGTCATGGAATAGTAATCTGCATTTTTGCCTTTAGAAGGAAAGCTTTTTGAGAAGTCACAGAGAGAAATATGCAAAAATATTTCCCATAACCTCCTTTTAATGTTTTTCTCTTAACAAAATACTTCTTGGAGTCATATTTACTTTTTGGCTTTTATTCGTGATTTGTGTGATTAATCCATATGAAAATTCATATGATGGTAAAGTTCAGACTCTTGTAATCCAAGACCTAATGTCCGTCCATTGTTGGAAGTGATTTGGGACAACTCTCTATTCCCTTTTGGAGGCTGCCATCTTGTGTTGTGGAATAAAAATTTCCATTACCATTATCTCTCTCACTATACAGTTAAGAAAGTGACTTTTAAGTTGTGAGCACAATGCAGATAAATGCTGCAGTATTTACCACAGCGTGTAGATAGTCAGATACACTCATACATAGTCATTCTTTTGTCTTAAAGCAATGTGATCCTAGTAATAGTTGAAGGATATTTGGTGGTTGTTGAGAAAACAATTAATATGAGAGCTTTGCAGCAGATTGTAGGATTTGATACTGAAAGATCATTTTCTTGTACATTTTATAGGAGATTGCTAGCAGTATTTTTCTTACTTGGATTTAAATAAGAATTTTGAGGTATGCTGAGTTTTATTTAAAGAACACATTTTTTGCTACCTCATCTAAACTGCTCTATGAAATTTCCTTTTAAAATTAAAACTAATTCACATTCAAATTTCACTGAGGTTCTTCAATTTTAGTCGCATTGTTTTGGACTCGCATCTATTTTTGGGCTAATTTTGTCTTCTGCAGTATTTTATTATGTGAAAAGTTGAATGAGCAAATGCAATGGTTATTTTGTGTTTACTTGTCTATTATGAATTCAGGATCTTACAGAGTTTTGAGAGTCAGGAGAGACCCATAATGAGGGCTCAAATGCAAGAATGCAGTAGTTTTCTATCTTCTGCCATTTAATGGTAACCATGACAAGCAACCTTCTTTAACTGGTAGCATGATGTGAGTTACATTTAGAACGATTTTAACATTAGGGAAAACATTCAGGGAAGTTTTCAATGTTTCATGAACACAAGAATTAAAGCTGGGCCCTGACTTTTGAAAGTTGACATGAGCAAGAAGATTTAGTTTTTTTTGCAGATACCAAAATTCATTGGCCTCTTTATTCATTCACAGTGAGTTAAGCAGAACTTTGCTAAAGTATCTACTGCCTATTTTGCTAAAATGAAATTCTCTATGTTTGGGAATTCACTTCAAAGTGATATTTTCCTGACCCATCAAGATGTAAGGACTCTGAATTATTTTTGATTCATCTATGAGGAAAAAAAGCAAGTACATGTGATAAACTCAGTGAAGAGGTGTTGTAATTGTTCTCAATTCATCTATGCTCACGATACAGTTATAATTTTAAGATAGCTGCTACAGTGTATGATGTACTCTTGATGCTTTGATTATTATGCAAAGCCTTTTGTGTTTCTTTTTAGCACAAATTTACATTGGGCTGAACATGAAAACATATTTAATATTATGGTCTGTATCTTCAATCATTAAATAAATTAAACCCACTTGAAGCAATCGATGGCAGGTAACAGAAAAGAAGGGCCTTTGGATTGAGAAACCATTAGGAAGCATGTTAGACTCATCAAATGCTAATTTAAACAGATCACTGAACTAGGAATAATACATAACTAAAAAGTAGTTAAAAAATACTGTCTCTAAAGCTTGTTGATATACTCTACACTTGCTTTTAGGGTAATCTGCAACTGCTAAAGTTCACTGAAGGAAAGGAGAAGACAGTTCACAGTGCCAACTTGTGTACATCTCTTAACAGTGAAGCAAAACAATTTTGAGAAACTCAAGTAAAATGCACTGTGATTTATTCAGAAAAACATAAACAGGGAAGTGAGTATCCCGTGTGGTTTATGCTCTAGAAATGATTCTACTATCAAAGATTTGGACATTACTGTGTAGCTGCAGGTCCCAAAGGGCCTGCTAAAATCCAGGATGTGTTTATCCAACTTTCATGCCTAGTTTAATAAGAAAACTAGGGCTTGCAGTGCTGAAAAAATCACTAGATTGTCAATGTTGCTGCATAAAATGAAGACACAATTGTAGACATAAATGCAGAACAGGTTGTAGTTGAGTACTTTCCTAGCACACCATCAGATACTGCTGTGGTGTTAAAGGTGCAAATCTGTTATCATCACAAGTACCAGCAATACCAGAAAGTCCCCAGGCTTGTTCTTATGCTAACAGTCCTAGCAGATGGAAGAAAATTGCAGTCATGTGTCACTCTTCAAGACAATGCTAAAGAAGAAGGTGCCACAAGGTGTCATCTTCAGATGACAGGGGAAGGGATGGATGACACTTTAATTAATTTATGATTCCTGTTGGGCTGCTTCAAGTCAGTTAAGCCAGTGCCTTATTAAAGCAGAGAGTGGTGCATCATACTTTGCAAGGAGAAAACACGGAAATGAGTAGTGGTCTGGAACAATAAAACCTACTCTAGAGGCTATTGTCTGCCATTAAATCTGTTTAGGTAAATCCAGAAATGTATTTTCTTGTGAGAAAAAGGTTCTTACTATTAGCCAAGCATACCTAGTAAGTCTGTCTCTAAATGACTGGAAATACATTACATTACAAATACTGTTGAAAGGACTGGACCTAGGGGTATGGTTAACATTGTTCTCAAGTTCAGTAGTAGAAGCAGCGCTTTCATTTCTTCGGATTAGCTGAAATAAAAGAATTGTTCAACTGACTGAACTCGCTGAATCCTTATTGTTCTCCAAAACCTAGAGTAACGCTATTCTGTGCTCTTATCCTAATTCTGAAATTAATTTAAACTCTTTCTTTTAATGAGTAGCAGTTTTTCTCAGCCAAAGCAGAGATATTGTCTGCAATACCAGTTATTACTTTGTCTTTTTTTCTTCCAGCAGGACAGGGATATAGTAATTTTAATATGAAAAATCTTCAGTTTTGTAGGTGAAGAACAAGGGGGAAAAGGTAGAAATTAAATGAAATTCTGACTGTTGCTTGAATCACCAAGAAAGAGATATCTCAACTGTTTTTTCATCAGACATACTCAAATTATCTGGCCTATTAAAAAAGTAGACTTCATGATTTCAGTGAGGGCCAAAATCATTGAGATGAAGACTGGTAATATTCATTTCCTAGGGGGAAAAAGTGTCTAAAATCTCCCATGGGTTCTGTGATGCAGTGATCTTTGTTTACAGAAACAAAATTATGGTTACTTTTTCTGAATATTAAAAGTTCAGAAATTTCCCAAACATCCTTCCTAAATTTCCCTCCTGTGGAACATAAAGTTACCATGGCAAGGGCAGAAGGAGAGGGATGCTCCAGCATTCTGGAGTCTCCCCATTGCAATGCTGTAAGCAGAAATGTGTTATAAGTAAAGAGCTGGGCAAGCTGTTGAACAGCCATTTCTACTCTTTCTGAGGCTTTTTCTAATCCTGTGAGTGGAAGATTAACATACATAGGAAGACTGTGAGACCAAAGATTGGAAACGTTCCATGGAAGCAAACTCTTTTGGGGTGCATGTTGCCTTAGTTCAGTCATTTTTTCCAGTGGCACCATCTCCAAGTTAGTCTGTATCTCTTGAATACCTATTAGTGGTAGTAAACATCTTGACAAAAAGGAAGTGTGAAATACCTCCTGAGATGACTTGCTGCCTGAGGGTAAGAGGCGCTCTTTGATGCTGCTAGTTAGTTCTTTTGTAGCATCCTGGTTCATTCTCCACAGCATCCTGCTTTTTCCTTTGCATTGTGCATAGACAAGATGTTCCTTGAACAGGAGGCCCGAAGATTTGTCTAACAGAGCTTTTCAGTGTGTGGGACTACCTCCTCAGTGGCACACCACACTGTAATTTTGCTGTAAGAATGGCACAAGGGGATGTCTCACCTGCCATGAGCTGACTGACGGTATGCTTTAAAAATTCATCTGAGTCTTCTTTTCCAACAAGGTATTAACTGCAACTATTTTTTGTAGCTCTTGAGAGATTATAATGTGGAAATGAATAGCACTAAAAGGTCTCATAGTTTTTATAGTGTTTAAGGCTTTTCACCATATTGTGTAAGCTTCTACCCGTGAGACTCTGCGTGTAATTGGCACGAGTTCTGCAAATGCAACAGAACGCGAGCACTAGAGGATTCGGCTGGTTATAGGCTTTCACCGGGATCTTGGGAATTTGCAAAGCCCGTGAAATTATCAGGTGTTTCTTCTGCCATCCTGTGGCAGTACTGATATACTGCAAAGGGTCGATCTTGACAAGTTTTTTTAAATATAGGCTATAGTGTGGTACTGAGACTATTACGAATCATGCCCTGATCTGTGTTTTGAATGGACTTGTTAGCTAGCTGCAGTTGTTACTTGTTATTGAGTAAGAAATGTTGTTTATCATACTTCCTATGAGAAAAATGCAAAAGGAATTTCTCCTGAATACTGCTTTTTTTAGATAATTATATATTATTGACATATTTCTGAAATACCAAGGAGTTACATTAACTATGAATGTTAAAATCTTACAAAACCCACAACTGATTAGTATTTATTACACTTAGAAAATCTTTAGCTTTTATTTTTAAAAGAATATTTTAAATGAAATGTCTAGAAAGAAATTCTCTTTGGGTTTGTATTCTTAGGTAAGCCAGTATTATTTTTATTACAGTTTTTTCATCTTTCTGCCGTGGAATGGCTAATTTATGTAAAATATCTTCATGATAGCTAGATAAAGGTTGTTTGTTTTATTTTTTTTAATGACATTTAACACCTAATGACAGTATGCCTTAATAAACCTCAGAATTTAGAGTTTAAATTGTATGTGTGGAAGAGCAGAAACAAAGTGTTTGTATCCAGCACTACTAATCTAAATTGAACTATCTGAATGCAAAATTCTTAAAAACTAATTTGAACTTTTTTAAAAGTTGAAAAATCACGGATAATGATATTTTATTCTGTGACTATGCATGTACTTTCATCTTCTCCCAGAGGGTTTAGCTTTCTGGAGTAGAGGGAGAGATTGTGCATGCTAGATACTAAAACAGATTGTGATGCGTACAACCCATGGATGCTAATCCATGAGTTCACATACTGCAGGTTGGTGTGGTTTTACATAGCGTGGACAGATCTTCGTGCTGGCATACTCAGCACAACCGTTTCGATTTGCTCCAGATGTGGTTTCCTAAATGCCTCTGGTTTTCTAAGTCTCTTTATGTAAGTTGGGATATATCATTTCTAAATGGAAAGGGTACCTTCACAGCTTTTTTCAGACCATAGGAAACGTTACGCTTTCCAGTCTTGTCAAGCACCTTGCTATTTACTACAGAGGCATGACGAAACCATAGAGACAGAGCAATCTGAAATCCAAACAAGTTCTGGGTATATACTGGCAACATTAAAATAGAAATAAAACCATGGTGGGGTTCATTCCATCATTCTATGTTCCTTATATTTAGATATTTGTCTTTTGACCTATCTGTCTGTCTTAAATGGGTATTTGATCCTTTGTTTTCTAGCATTCACTACAAAACTGAATAATTTAGGAATATTACAGTCTTTGAGGCCTGGGCACCTGTGTAGGTTTATACCTTAGCGTATTCATCCTGTTTATTTGAACTCAGTCACAAGTAACTTTCTATTTGATGGATACAAATGATATTCCTATTTTCAGCATGGCCGTTCTGGAAGAGTGAATTATTTCTTTGGTTTATGAAGCCTATCTATACCCATGACCACAGTTTGGATATGTATATATGTGCATTGGACTTTATGTAACAGTGTGTATTGTACAGCAGAGGGAGTGTTTTGTCAGGAATCGGGAAGGCATTTTGTCCCTGAGTCACTGAGTACTTGGAACATCCCCAGCTTTAGCAAGATATACTGTATTTTTTTAATCAGAAACAATCAGGCAGTAACATATTAAACTATACAAGTGCAGAAGTTGAATCTAGCAAGCTTTCAGTTACTAAAACCTTTCATTTTGTTAGGTTGTACAGAACAGATATCAGTATTTCTGTAAATGGCATGGAAAATGGATACACGTTAAAGATAAAATGTTCAGTTGCTCTCAGTATTTCTTTTTTTGCTACAGACTGGGGTTTTAAAATGTTCTTTATGAATTAATTAGTTCTGAAGAAGATTCTCCTCTTTTTGTTTCCTAAGTTGGTATTTCTTAATGTCTAAGGTTTTATGGTCTTTACAACTTTTTTTGCCTCTGTGTAAATTTACAGTAGTCCAATACCTTTAAGTCCAATACCATTAAGTCCTAAGAGGACATTATGAGTGGCATTTGTCACTTCTCTACTGGAGTTCAAATGCTGTATTTTAGGCTTTGGTGTAAGGGGTCTAAACTATCCAAAAACACGTGGGAAATACTGTGAATGATCTTCCATTCCTGATTAAAGCAACAACAAAAAATTAACATTACTTGCATTGAAGAGTTTGGGCAGCAGGAAGGAGTAGGACCAAATTAATTCTTTTGGTTTATTTTATTAACATGTTGCTCAGGTTTCAAATTTTGGATGAATTTCTTTTATACAAGGCAGAGATTAAGTAAAACCCCAGAAGAACTCTTTGCTTATGCTATTTCAGAGGCGTTAATTTTCAGCCTAGTATCCATAAAGGTAAATTGACTTTAAATTGATGATGTCTTTCTGCCTTGTCTCTGTGTTCCTCTCATCAAAAGTGATTGTTTAATCCTATCAGAATTCTAGGGAACAAACTGTCATTGCAGCTATTATTTGTACTTTCAAATCTTTATCCTGCTAACAACTGCCAGTTACAAAAGAAAGTGGATACACTATGCTAATGCCTTAAAATGTTACCTCACATTTCTATTGTTTCACATTTCCTATTAGACTTTCTTTTGAAAACAAGATTTATTGTTACTTGGCATCACACCAAGAACTGGACAAAACCACTGTCCTTAATGGAAGGCTCTGGGCAATTCAGTCTTATCACAGAAGTGTGTGTCAGCAACACAAGGCTCAAATCCTAGTGGGGTTTATTAAGTCTTCATTCTTGTACGTTAAGCTGCTTGTTAGAGAGGTGTCAAAACAAGATGCATTCAGTTCTGTGGCGATGTGAGAGACTTCACCTTGCCTTTTTATTTCAAAGCTTTGGGTTTTTTTTCCTTTCTCATAAGAAGATAGCTGAATTAAAGATACAAAGAAAACTTCTCCACTGAATAAACACGAAGCTTCCTGGCTGAGTTATATAACAAATATTTTGTTGACTCCTCTATGTATACTTTAAGTAAAACCACTGCTTTTCTCTTTATACTGAGTGTCAAACAGTTCCTTCTCCCCTGTCTGATGCAGATCACTCTATTGCCTGCTTGAATCCACCTAGAGCACAAGTCTCATCCACAACTGCAGCCAGAGCTGGGACTTAATATGCTTCTGGGGCAGCTGGCTCTGATCCTGCCTCACTTGTTTCCAGTTTGAGCTCTGTGAGGCCTGTAGTTGACACAGATTTGCTAGCAGCTTTTGCATCAGACACACTCCCCTAAGCCTTAAAACTTTTGGTGAGAGAACCTAAATGCTTCTCAGTTAACGGTGCTCAATACTCCATCATGGTATGGGAACTCTGAACTACACTTTTGAGACCTGCCTTGCCAACAGGTGGTCTTTAAGAAACAGCAGAAGGTTGGACCTTCCCTCTAGCCTTTACATACGGGTTATTTTTTGGTCTCTTAGGACATGCTGAGTGTGGCATGTGCTTAGTGAAATGGTTGGACTCCAACCCGCAGATATTTATTCCTCTCAGTTCAAGTTTCCTTTGTAGCATAACTGTTGGTCTAATGGTGGAAATTTCCCATTTAAACAAAGTTCTCTATGCATAGACATGTTAATCCTTCGTTTTGATGTCCTTGATAGATGAAGCGAAACAGTGCAGTGCATCACGCCATTATTTCAGAATAATACATCCATTTCTCATGATTTTGTTTACAATTCTGAATACAGCGTGGGGCAGAGATCCCTGAGCTACTGCTGAATAATCTAGCTCCAGAACCCAGAAGCAGCAGAGCAATATCAGTATGGTGCTGTAATGGGAATAATTAGCCTTGCTTGAGAGGCAGGCTTAATTAGCCCATGCACAATGTTACTCTAACGAGATTATATTCTCCCTGAGACCTCAGATAATATCCCTGCGTGGTGTTGTATAAAGGTGCTAGTTTGGCAAGTTCTGACACAGTGTTCTATCATACTGGATAAATATGCATTTGAAAGGGTAAATAGACATCCAGAAAGAACTTTTTCCCGTTTTGTTTATCATTTGCAAGGGTATTGTGTGTATATCTGCAGGGTACTGTTCTGTTATCCTTGTTCTCTTGGAGCATCCTATTGGAATCAGTAGAACCACTTGCTTATAATTCACTCAGGAAAGAGCTGTGTCATTCAAGATGTTAGAGTTTCAGATCTATGAAAAATGTTACTTCTCATAGAAATGTGAGACTGGTTTATAGTGACACAAGTGATCAGATCTCTATTAATGTGCCTCAGTGGCAGCAACAGACTTTACTTCTCTCTGTTAATTCTGTTAAAATATTAGGCAGATGTGGTTTAGCCAATTAAGAAACTTGCATGAATTTTTCTTGTGCCAAGTATCGCTGATGACCTAGTCTCAGTGCAGCCTGTCTTTCATCATTGTATTCATTTTTCAGTCTGTGGTGTCCTCCTGTTCTGCATAACTTTCTGGCACAGATATGTAGAAAATAAGTCCTCTTAAGTGCCCATTGATTAATTTGTGCATCTTTTTCAGCATTGTCAAGGCCCATTCGGTTTCAACTTTGTTTTGTTTTGTTTTTTCCTCAGTTGCTAATATGTTTGTCTACAATGTTTAAAACTAGTCCCAAAACATGTGAACTGAAGTGCCCTGAAAGATGCGGTGACCCAAGTTATCCCCAGATATTTACCTTGTGAATTTCTAAAGCTTTAATTGGGTGAAGTGAGACATTTGGTACTGGAAAGCTGCTTCACCCTAAGGGTGAATGCTTCCCATGCGGCACAGGCACGGCACCAGCCTGAGCTCTGGGCACTGTCCAGGCTGCGGTGATTGCAACTTAGATAATTGACACAGAGAATAACACCAGCAAAAACGATTTCAGAAAGATAAGGAGGAGGGGAATACTTTCTGTACCCTTATCAAGCTCCAAATCCGTTTGATGGACAGTGTTTTGTGACTTCCACTGAACTGCTAATTGCACTGGACTGATCTAGTCACCTTTTCTCACTGGTGCGGATGTGACACTGCTGCTGGCAGCAATATAACCTGTAAAATAGCTCTCTGTAAATACGATCTTCTTTAATGTGTGCATGGAGTAGTTGCATATTTACAAAAGTTGGTCTTGTATAAAGAATGAACTTGGATTTTATGTGAGCAGGGCAACTAGGGCCATTAAGAAAAGAGTGTGACAATGCTGTGAGAACGATTTTTAAAGAATATAGTACTTCAATATATAGTACTACCTATGCTGAAGGTTAGGATCTCTTTGGAGGTTTATGATAATGCCTACCTACTGTTAACCTATTAGAAAGAAAAACTGATTCCATATTCTCCACTGTAATTCTTGTTTTGATGTTGAAGGGTAATTTAAAAGTACCAGAATAAAATACTGTAGTCCTTTGTGCCTTAAATATAATGGGAAGGTTAGGAAATACATTATCAAATAGTGAGGACAGTTGCAATCTTTACATCTCTTCCGTAACGTTTACTGTTTATTTTGATGTTGCTCTCCCAGTGTATATTTGTATAAATTCTTACTGGTTTCACTGGAGATCACTAAAAGGAAGAAACATTGACTGTGAAGCACAAAAATATTGCTCCTGTTCAATATTACTCTCTATTTAAGTGTGGGTTTGTTGTTTTTTTCCCCCCCTACATCTAAAGTTGTTTTATGTCTTTTATCTCAAATACTTCAGCCCTTCTGAGATTTTCTTTCATTATTTTCTTGGTCCATTTTATTATGTTTTATGTCTGTTTTCAAGGGTAATTTTCATCTAAAAAAGCCATGGTATCTTAGCATGAAACATGATTTATTTATTTTATTTTGGATAATACCATTAGTGAATTCAGTCAGAGACTGTGTGCACCTTAGCAGAATATTAATTCCCTACAAACATGAGAGCAAAGAGTGAGATGTACTGTACATTATGATCATGAGATTAAGTGAATTCAACTTACTGCAGAATGGAATATTGCCTCACAATTGTAATTTTGTTTCTTCCTATTCATTCTACGATTCTATGATTACCATATTTACATCTAGAGGGAAGCTTTTTATGGGGGGGAAAAAAGCTGGAGAAGGTATCAGGGAGAGATTTCAGGGTTGGGGAAAGATGGGAATTGCATGGTGATTTTCTTATGTGAGAACTAAGCATGTTAAATATTTCAATGTTCCCTTTTAAAGCAAATTAGATCAAGCAAATCACTGTACTTTTGATCTGTTTCAAAGGCTTCAGAAGTTTTTTGTCATTGCGTTTTGGTTGTTTCTGGTGGTGTGGATGCCTCTGCTTATAACAGAAACAAAACAACCCCACAAATGTTTCCATTTCTAAGTAGAATGAAATGTGACTGAAAACTATGGCTGTACTGACACCATCCTATGGAACAAACACTTCCACTTTAAAATAAAAGCAGCCTAATTGATCCACAGTACCACTGCAACTGCATCACAAAGTTAATGTGGACTTTTATTCACCAACTGCCCCAGCATGTTAACTGTCTAGGCAATAAAAGCTCTGTATTGAGTCTGAAGGTTTTTGGAATTTAAAGTTTAACTTTGCTGGTGGGATGCAGGCTTGTGTTCCCATGGCAGATAAGGGAATGAGTTTGCAGTGTACATGTAGTGAGCCTGCACTCATTCCCACTGTGTCTTCCAGCACCTGGACAGAAATATGTTGCTAATCACGTTGATATCCTACCAGGTGAATAAAAAGTTTGATGCTGGGTTTCCTTGAGAGCTGAGAGAACAGTAGCTGAGAGTGACACAGTGTTTGGCCCCTCACTACAAGAGACACATTGAGGTGCTGGAGCGTGTCCAAAGAAGGGGAAAGGTCTGGAGCACAAGTCTCATGAGGAGCTGCTGAGGGAGCTGGGAGTGTTTAGTATGGAGAAAAGGAGGCTGAAGGGTGACCTTACCACTCTCTACAGCTGCCTGAAAGGAGGATGTAGTGTGGTGGGAGCTGACTGCACCAGGAAGGTTTAGATTGGATATTAAGAAAAAATTGTTCACCTAAAGGGTTGTCAAGCATTAGAACAGGCTGCTCAGGGAAGTGGTTGAGTCACTATCCCTGGAGATATTTAAAGTACACGTGGGCATTGCACTTCAGGACATGATTTAGTGGTGGACTGTGCAGTATTAGGTTAGTGGTTGGACTTGATCTTAAAGGTCTTTTCTTTATGATTCTGTGAAAGCGATACTTAGAAAAATCACATATTCATTTGGTAAGAGGAAAGAGTCAGATGGGATGTGGGAATCACAGAATCTTAAGGGTTGGAAGAGACCTTGAAAGACCTTCCATCTAGTCCAACTCCTCTGCCAGAGCAGGACCGCCTAAAGTAGGTCACACAGAAACTGACCCAGGTGAGTTTTGAATGTCTCCAGAGAAGGAGACTCAACAACCCATCTGGGCAGCCTGTTCCTGTGCTCTGTCACCCTCACAGTGAAGAAATAATTCTTTGTATTTCTTTGGAACCTCACAGAAATAGACTAAAAGCCACAGTGATCAATGTTGAAACTCATTTATTATAGTTTGATCTTCTTGCTTTCTCCTTTTCATTTCCTCACTTTGCTTATGCTTTTTGCTTTTGGAGCAAACTCAAAGGAAATGTGTCAAAATCATGTCAACACTGATCTGGAGTATCTCAGCCAGCTGAAGGGAAGCAGTTCCCTAGAACTTGCATCTTGATAAACATTTTAAACTTCTTTTCTGACACAGTGACAAAACTTGGGAAAGTTAGAAAAAAACTGATGAGCCACATCTTTTGAACCTTGGCCAGTAGTTGCCCTTTGGTTTTTTTGAGCCCAGTTAATGATGTTTCCAATACGTGTCTCATTTTTATATGGGAAATTTTTGTAAGCTAATGCTAAACACTGAAGAGTAATCATATGGAGAAAGCTTATTCTTCATGTCATTGCATTTTTTGGTAATGAAATTCTAAATGGTAACCTAAATCATTAATTCAGATCTTTAGTAGATTTTTATCTAATCTTAAACCTCATCTGAAGAAAACTAGCTGAGGTTCTTTCAGGAACACTTACAGCATTGTGTAGTCTCATTTTGATTTGATCTACAGGAATACTTTTATAAATAATGTGTTACATAGATATAAAAATAGATACTTTTATAAAGTGTATATCCAGAAGGGTGGTCTCATGATGGGATGAAGGAACATCTCATAATTCAGCTCAAATTTGTGACCTGTGGCATTACTTAATCTCTTAAAAATTTAAGAAGTTCCACAGTATGATGTTCTCCATTTTTCAACCAGAAAATTAATTGAACTGACAAGGTATGAGGAAAGCCTTATAAATCTTTTTCTAATGAACCTACATGTCTGAAGCTTGGACCAAAAGCCATACTCTTTTAATACGAGCCTGGTTTTACTTCACCTTGGCAATAAATTCACTGGTATTCTGCTGCAGCCACTTCTTTTGAAGTTGGTATTTTGCATTTAGCATCTTGTATACACGTAGACCACAAGGATAACAATTTCATGACAATCTTTGCACTGTATACAGGAGTACATAAAAAAATGCAAAGTAGTAGAGGAAATCTTTGGTGGAGTGATAAGCTACTAGAACTCTAACAATACTTCATTTCCTTTCTTCTGTTAATGTTATTGTATGTACAGTCATAGCAAATATTCAGTCTTGTGGGTTTATTCCTTTTTTTGCCCCTAAAATTTAGACATGTTGAGAAACAAAACATCCTAGGCAGACCTCGCAGAATCTTAAGGGTTGGAAGGGACCTCAAATATCATCTAGTCCAACCTCCCTGCCAGAGCACGACTACCTACAGTAGATCACACAGGAACTCATCTAGGCAGGTTTTGAATGTCCCCAGAGGAGACTCACAACCCATCTAGGCAGCTTGTTCCAGTGCTTCCTCACCCTCACAGATAACAAACTCTTCCTTGTGTTTCTTTGGAACCTCTTGTGTTTCAGTTTATACCCATTGCCCTTTGTCCTGTCATTGGACATCACTGAGAGCAGCCTGGATCCATCTTCCTGACACCCACCCTTTACATATTTGTAAACATTAATGAGGTCACCCCTTAGTCTCCTCCAAGCTAAAGAGCCCCAGCTCCCTCAGACTTTCATCATAAGAGAGATGCTCCACTCCCTCCATCATCTTTGTGGCTCTTATTTTCTATGCATAGCAAATTTCATAAATTACTGGCCGTACTTGAGTCAGTTTTCACGAGTTTGACTAACAGTATGTAGTTATATGAAAATGTTTGCAGCTACTGAATGAAACCAGCTTATTTTCTTACCATAAGGATTTTGAGGGAAATAGAGAAAGATCACTAGTAAGCTGTTGGCTTTGCATGGAATTAATTACTGCTTTAAAAATATAAAATATGTCACTTCTATGCCAAATTCTTTTTAATGCCAACAGTTAAAAAATCCATTTATGGTTCAAAAACTATGTCGTTTCACTGCTGATGCTTCAAATCTACTGGAAGCTATATCCCTGCTTGAATTCAAGTAGTGAAATGGCAAATTTAATTTGTGCAGGAAAGAAAGTAGAGATATTAGATTTTACACTTGTGTCTTCAAAAGTTTTTAGAATGGCATAATGTGAAATGAATAAAATTATGATGAATGCAATGTTTTATTTAGGACAGTGGAAGATGAAAGAGAATTTATGGAAATTTATTAAATATTCAGCAACACTATTTAGAGTTTATGCTACATTTTTTTGTGAATTCTTGATAGTGGAAGTCCATAGTTGTACAGCTGTGTTTGATTTCAAAAAGCTAGGATTTTTCTTCAACATTGTACTGTCTATATGGAATGAGTTCATAGAATCATAGATTGCAAGGGACCTCTAGAGATCATCTAGTCCACCTCTCTCCTCAAGAAGGTTTCATTGATCAGGTCACACAGGAATGCATCCAGGCAAATTTGAAAACCTCCAGTGAAGGAGACTCCACACCCTCCCTGGGCAGCCTGTGCCAGGGCTCCCTCACCTGAACAGTAAAAAAGTTTTCCTTTATGTTTAAGTGGATATTTTTTTGTGTTCCAGCCTTTGTCTATTATCCTTTGTCCTGTCACTGAAAACAACAGGAAAAAACAGTGCTGCTCCATCCTGTTGACATCTATCCTTTAGGTGGCTTCAAGTGTTGATGAGGTCTCTCCTTAGTCCTCCCTTCTCCAGACTAAACAGCCTCAGTTCCCACAACCTTTCCTCATAAGGAAGATGCTCCAGTTCCCCAATCATCTTGGTGGCCCTGTACTGGGCTTTCTCCAGCAGTTCCCTGTCCGTCTGAGCTGAGGAGCCCAGAACTGGACACAGGAATCCAGATGAGGCCACACCAGGGTGGTTATAGCATCCTGATTTTCATCCTGACTCTTAATACAGATTTAGAGTTTTGAGAGCATATCCTGCTCATTCTTACCCACGTTCCTACTATCTGCCCTCTGTGGAGATACTCTGAAACTACAAGGCTGCATAGTGTTGTCTTTACCATGTTGTCTGCTCTGAGTGGCTTAAGAAATGCAGCTGTGTTATCCCATATGCTTCATGAAACCATTAACAGCTAA